>JBAMCO010000315.1:0-11027 GCA_037075125.1 Hirtodrosophila caputudis | reverse complement strand
AAAAAAAAAAAAAAGAAACCAAAATATGTGGCGTTCACATGAGAGTAGCTCATTTGGCCAGACCGTTAAGTTAAATGGTTGCAACAAATGGCTTTGTACTTGACTTATATAACAAAACGATTTTGAAGATGATCGAATGAATGGATTGAATGAATGTTGGAGGTATTTTATAGTTTATATAGGGTATAGGGTATATGTGGGTTAGTTTTAGTGGGAATATTTATGGTCAAAATTTATAGTTTATCATTATTATTTATTACATCACAATTTGAAGTTAGTATAGTTAATTAGAGCAAAGATTTGGTTCAAATTTGTTTAATAAAATACATAAATTAATTGTTTAAAGAGTTATTTTTTGATAGGTGAGAGTCTTTCTACTAGATTCTTTTAAAGAAATGAGTTCAGTTTATAGCTGAAGCAGAGATAAAACTATTCTGATGTATATGCAGGAAACTTTATTTATTTCAATTCAGTTTATTAATATAAAGCCTGTAAAACTTGCTATAACTGAACTGCAAAAGCTTCTTATTTTTTTTATATTTACTGCTGATAGTTTTGCTTCAGTTTCAAGTTAAAAACTTTAACAGAAAAGTAATACAAGATTGATAAAAGGGCAATTAGAAGCCTGTGAAAAAGTGTGTAGCAAGCAGATAGAGGCATTTAAGACCCGAAACGTATATATATATATATATTCGTATATGCTTGATCAGCATGAACTACCGTGTTGATGTTGCTCGCTTTTCTCTTCGTCTGTTCGCCTGTATGAATGCAGCACAAGTTCGTTCATTTGTCCATCTTGCAGATTGCAGAGATCTTGCAGATTATAGGTAGATATAGATATATAGCGACACTATTCGTAGTTCAAATTCGATTGAAAATTATTGTTACAGCTCACTCGCTAGACAAACTTTCAAGGCAGTATAAAAGCTAGGTATCATCCAGAACCAGAAACAACAAAAATTTAAAGCACTTAGCTTCACTGCAAAGCCAGCATCACAGCAGGTCGTCTGCGCTGATGTGTATATTTGCGCATTTGCGAACTACCTACGGGGTATAGAATCGACTTATACACTAAGGTGAATGTCTAAGTAAATTGACAGCTACAAAAATGACACCAAATTGTATTTAACTCCAAGCTACTGAAACTTTACTCAACAAGAACTTGACATTAGCAGAACTACAAGTTTAGTTTCAAGTTTATACAGCTCTAAATAATCACAAGTTGTAGCATATCGATGGCTGCAGTTTGTGGTGCATTTGAGCGCTAATAATTCCCAAATGCTTTACCAAACTAGGTTTAAGATAACTACTTGCACACACAACAAATGATAACGGCTTAGAGTATTGTAAACCCAGTAACAGTGCACTGTGTTTCAAGAAACCCATTAATATTTTATGGCAACTTCAATTTCTTAACTCTGTAGTTTAGCAGTTCAATTAGCCAGGCTTATAGCGCCTAAATATATGCAATTATAATGAAGAAAAAAGAAACGGGTTATAGCTGTTAAAGAGAATTGATTTAAGAGCCGGCAAAAATGTTATTAACAATCTTCTTTGGGTGATGAGCGGAAGGAAAACGCATTTACTGTCGTCAAATGCTGACTACAAATGCCGCTTAATGCTTTTGGGCAATTTACCAACACTGAAAAAAAAACACACACACACACACACACACACACGCACACACACACGCACACACTGAAAACATGTGTGCAAAGCCGTCAATTGTAATTGCTCAGGCCGCGGCGCTAATTGAGCTCCCAGTCGGGGCCAATTATTCTGCAATGTGCACATAAACATGGCAACATCGTCGTCAGCGGCCAACACAACGTGAGAAAGGCGGGCGGGCGCTTTTGTACAGGGCGTGGCACCAAATACAACAACACAAAATCAGGCAGCAACAGCTACAGCTACAGCAGCAGCAACAACAACAGTGCAAGAGGGTGCGACATAAACAACTTGTCAGCAAGTGCGCAGCAGCTAAGCCAACAACAACAACAAATGGCATTTACTTGCGATCGCTTCAAATCGGGATGGGCTGCCAGGCTTTATACTATATACTATATACTAAACTATATGTATGTATATCTGTATATGAGGAGGAGTCAAAGCACTTGGCAACATCCGCAGATGCGGCAACTGGAGCACTTTCACTTTATAGCCAAGCCAAAGCGCCAACCAAAGAGCATCGTATGGAATTTTTGCTTATTTATTATTGCCGTGTTTATTATACCCTAGATGTATAGCTGTGATAAGGGGTGTGCTGATTGAAATGGTAGATTGCTGGTGTTTCCATTAAGCAGAGTATTACTGGAGAAGTAAATGAGTTTTGGCTGTTGTGTTGGAATTTTTAACTTTAATACAGTCTGCACATCTCTAAAGGAATGTCTATTTTGGGGAGCTAGAAATGTTGGTTGTCCTGGATGGAGACCAGTTGTATTATAAGGCATAATCCTACCCAGAAACTATAAGTACAGGTTGTCTTAGGCTTGGATGGAACTTAAGCTACCAATTCAACTTTAAAGTGTCTCTAGTAGAGGATTAGAGGCGGCGAAACAAGGATCAATAGCAGCAGTTGGCACGAAAAGCTTAGCTGTGTATCGCCCTAGAAATAGGCTCAGAACAGGATAGTTCCAATGGTTCAAATACATCTACTCAAAGTATTCATACATACATATATATCTTAAGCAAGCATATATACCTTAGGCAATTGTTTTCTATATATGAGAACATTATTATGACCCTGATTAATTGGTTTGATGGTTTAAAGGTTTAAGGTTCAAATCCATTTAAAGAAAACATTTTTTGTTTGAATTGGAAGTCAATTTTAAGAACTAAAGTAAGAATTAATATATTAAAAAAATAAGCTATTAAATCTTATATATACTTCTGTACAAAGCACTGAGTCTATATATTAAATATGGGTATTAGATATACGAGTATATAGAGATTTGAATCTATAACTCACAGACATAGAGCTTTAATAAACAATTTCGAGGCCGGAAAAGTTATAATGAAAATTTTCTTATACTATTTTTGACGCACTTTTCAATCTGTATACCCTAAAATATTAATATAATATATATGTTATATTTTTTATTATAATTTTATTTTATTTATATATCTGACAAACATTAGCGGTCGCAAAGGATAGAAATAGTTGGAGAAAATGTACATAATATATATTACATATACATATATATAAATGGCTGTCTATATAAAATATATAGCTTCTTTGCATACAAAATTCTAAGAAATTTAAATGTTGAGCATAAATAACTGCAAACTATTTATACAGGGTATCTGCAGCTTTCATAACTTTTACATATTATAACTGTCATTGCGCATTGTCCGTTGTCTGATTTAAAGGCAGCGCACGTGGCTGCAACAGTAGCCGAGTGTTTGCTGCTGCTTGTTGCTGCTGCTCGCTTGCTTGCTGCTTGCTGCTTGCTGTGGCATGTGTCGCTTAGTGGGGGCGGCTTGTTGATAGTGGCGGCGGCAACTGGCGCGGAGCAAACGGTTGGCAGCTAACACAATTGGCCTGCCCCATACTGCAATATAATTAGGCCTGCAGCGAGAGGCAATCGGACATGCGACGTTTCTTCTCCTGGCGGTTGTTGTTGCTGTTGCTGTTGTTGAATGCTTGCAACAAGATGTGCGCAATATTTTATGCTTATGACCAAACCAAACAGAAGAAAACAAAAACAAAACGAAAAAACGCTATAAAAAAGATATAGTATATATATGTACATGTGTATAAAAAAAAAAACAAAACTTGGCAAGCCTGCCTGCCATGTTACAGTTAGTTTTTGGCCATTGTTCAATGAGGCCTGCAGCACCCTCGACTAACTAGGCGCAGGTACACACACACACACACAGACAGGTGATTGGGTAGGTGTGTGTGTGTGTGTGTGTGTGAACTCCTTTGAGATTCATATATGTGGTGTATATAACTATGCACTCGATGCAGTTATAAAGTGTTTGCCGACTGAGCCACCAAAATGGCCAAGACAACTTTCTTCTTCCTCTCTCAGGTGCAAACTGGTTTACTTATGATGTGAATGTTGATACGGTTTCTTTTCAATTTTTTTTTTTCCTTCACATATATATATATATATATCTAACTATTTGCTGCTTCTATTTCGTTATTTTTAATAGAGTTTTTTTTTGAACTGGCGACAAAACTGGCCGGTTAGCGATCGTTCAAAGACTCACAAGCTATCGCTTTCAACTAGAACAAGCTTAACTGGCTCACCAACAAGTTGAAATAATTGTATCACTTGGCTTAAACTGAACTCTCTGGCAGCTAACTGAATTATGTGGTAATAAATTGAAATCAAATGAGCTACACACACACTCACACACACACACACACACTCGCACACTCATACACACAGAGAGTCGATGCCTCCATTAGCTAGACAGAAGTCTCAAATGAAGAAATAAAATTTTAATTAATTGCAACGAAAAGTAGCTGCAACAAAAATAAAAAATGCATTTGAAAGCTGTTGAAATCATTTTGGCTGCCGTTGAAGTCGTGAAATTACAATTATTAATTTGTTTTATTTATTTATAGCTATATGTATATATATATATATATATATATATATATATATTTTTAGTTCAAATATTTGCATAAATTCAACGTTGTTTATTGCTCCTGTCTGGCACATAAATACTTTCAAATTTCGCTGCAACATTCACTTGCCGCAGTGGGTGCCACAACCGAAATTTTTTGCATCTTTTATGGTATCAGTTTTTAACAACAATAACTCAATTGTTGACTGAATAATCTACACTAACAAAAACTTTAATAAAAATGTATTTTTACTAGGCGTAAAAAAAACTTTAGCTATAAATCATATTTTATGGATTTGCGAAAGTTCAGAGGTTTGGGTCGAATCTTCTGACTGCCTAAATTGAAGAAAGTTCTATTGAAGGTTTTTGGTTAACTTACAATATATTTAAGAAAGTTATATTGAGGGTTTTTACTTAAAATACAATACATTTAAGAAAGTTCTAGTGAAGATTTTTACTTAACTACACCCTGTATTGAAAACTCTTTGATTTTTGCTTATAAATAATAAAATTGAAAAATAAAAAATAAAGCGAAATTCTGCTTTAAAATTTCTTTTCAATTAAATTAGGCAATATCAGTTTTTTGTACAATAATTTGGCTAAGCTCATACAGAAGATATCTCAAAAAGCACACTGCGCTCAGACATTGTACGATCTCGCCTATGCCTAAATCTCGCAGAGCAAAATTGTCTTTATATTGAGCCGGAAACAGAAAGTTATCTACAGCTTAATTACTAACAAAATCCTTTTATGGCCTAAGAAGTTACATAATACGAGTTCAGTTCAGATAAAAAGATCATATAATGAGCCAAGCAGACTGGGAATGTTTACCTTGACTAAGACAAGCAAAGTTCATTACGAATATATGTAATCTACAGGTGACAATTGACAATAATTCACGAAGAATATTATCTGTAGCAGATACAGCAGACTGCAGACTCCTAAGCTAAATAGAAGTAGCGTGAAGTGGAACTAGTAAGAATATTTACTAATCTGTAGCAGATACTGGAGACTGGAGACAAAACTTAAGCTAAATAGCAGTAGTATGAAGTGAAACTGGTAGATTCTATAAACTTAGCAAGGTAGCCTCAATGCACATAATAACAAAATGCAGAAATAGAAACATAAACTAATGCATTTGTCATAGTTTAATTCAGTTAATATAGCTCCTCACTCAACAGCTGTAGTCTTAACACTCAGAAGGAAGTGCAAAAGAGCTAAAAGAAATCCGGAAAGAACGCATTCCTTAAACAGAAGAAATAGAAAAACTAAACCCAACGAAATGACTGACTTTTCTGCAGGAAATAGAGTTGTTAAACGAACTATAGACAGAGTACGGACTTCAATAAATCTTATAATACTCTGTACACCAATTTTCACGCTAAATATTTAATACAAATAAATTAATTAAAAATTTGTAGCTGAATTTAATGGTAGTTTAATTGCAGGCTCATATTTTTCGAAAGTGAGACTGAAGCCATCAGTGAAACCTTGAAACAAAGCAGAATTTAATCTACGCAAAACATTGATGTTAGAGTTTTTGCTATTTTAAATATAGCAACATTTACTATTTATAGCTATTTTTTATGAGTTACAACTTCTTTATTTGCATTAAATGCAACATAATTACAGTAGCCAAAAGCAAACATAAAAGCGGAAACTATTAATGTCCATTGTGCATATATTAAATGTTTACAGTCTGATAAAACCATATACATATATATATATATATATATATACTCCATTAGATTGTTAGAAGATCATGCCACCTACATGAGGCTACTTTATTGACAGACTCAACAAAATTTACAGCAGCTGCAGTTCAATATAAAAAAATACATTAACAACGAGAAGAAAAAACAAAAACAATTTGTTGTCATTTACAAATGAGCGCCCCACAAAAAATTGCTCAATAAATATATAAGATATATCTACATATACATATATATACTAAATCTACTGTATACAAAGTCAGGAGCCTGTGGGCAGCCTACAAAATTGCAACTGCAACATTTTGCACCTATGAAATGCGGCGGAAAAATTTCAATTATTTAAGCATTTGACTGCCCCCCAGCAGCCGCCGCCAAACAGACATTGAATGTTGTTTGAATATTTTCAAGCTTTTGTAGACTGGACGTGGACGACTTGGACTGGTCGTCTGCATGTGTGTGCTAGTTATATAAAGCATCAAAATAAGAAATAAAAATGTCGAAAACTATAACAAACAACAGGATGCAGTGGCAACAGCTAAAGCTGCAGCCACAGCAGCAGCCGCAGCCAGAGCTAAAGCTAGAGCCTGTGAGCCAACAGCAACAGACTGTGCAACAGCAACACTTGGGAAAGCACTTGCAACGTGCAGTGCCACAGCTAAGGAAAAACATCTTGAGAAGCAAAAAAAAAAAAATAAAAATAAATTAACTTTGGCGCCGCAGATATATACTCTAGAGTTTGATTTGGGGGAAAAGTTAAGTTTCAGAGGCAGAGTGGACATATATGTAAAAAATATCTTAGCTTCTGCTTTCAGTCTAGTTAGATGATTCTATGGATCAACTATATGTGGGAATTATGTGTATATTTATGTATTATAAACCCAAACTGTTTCCATTTGTAGTTTCGACTAGAATTTTAGAATGTTAATTTGTACTTAATGTTTCCAATTTCTCATTTCTCTTGCTGTTGTGGATTTAATGCACTTACCTTTGATGTTGAATGAACATTTCAGTGAACCGAAAAAGAAAGAATTAAATAAAAATAAAATATTATTATTAGATGTTGTAATTAATTAGGTCTTAAGCTGGAAAATAGTTAAGAAATTCATGATAAGAAATAAACAAAGAGTAGAGAAAGTCTGCTAACTAGAAACTGAAGATTTAGTTGAGGTACTTCTCCCAAATCCTTAGCTATTCCTAACTAAAGTCTAACAATCCTATCTGCCTAATATTGTCTTATATATTGCCAAGCTTAATTCACGCTGAGTATGCATTAAATTCCCTTTAATCCCTTGTGAATTCCCCGTCACATGCTGCCTAACCATGCAACAATACCCTTAACTAGAGTATAGAAAACAAAAATTGTAGCCGATACAGTTTTCGACATTCATTCATTTAGCGACCAACGACCGCGGCTAAGATTGAAGCTGCTGCAACAGCAAAATGCAACAGCAGCGGACTTTGCCACAATTGCGGCAAGTTGTTGCTGTTGCTGACTTCGTTTTGGGAAAATTGAAACAATTTCCGATGTCACTCTCACTTTTTATTTCACTGACGAGCGACCGTCCAGGCCATAACCAACAAAGATACAGATACGTGTTGTCAGGCCAAGCAGCCAGCAGCCGCAGTCAGCAGCCGAAGCCAGGCAGCAAGGCAATCTAGACAACGAGATATGTAACGCAGAGACGTGATTTGGAGATGTTGTTGTATGTTGCAAACTGTAACTGCAACTGTTGATGCTGCCACTGCTGCAGCCACTGCTGCTGCTGCTACACTTGTTGTGTCCAGCTGAGGAAAAAGTGGTACAGATTGCAATGTCGCAGCATCATCAGCTAGCAGCAAAACGCATCCAAGTTGCAAACAACTTGGTTGCAAGTTGTCGTCGCTATTGCTGCTGGTGCTGCTGTTACTGCCACTTTTGCTCTTTTACTGCTGCATTTTATTTCAACAACTTTTAATCTATAAATGTGCAATCATTCATAGCTCAGCAGAGATGACGCTCGTTAAAGCTTGCCAAAAATTATTATTATTAACAAACATTTTTGGATTTTAAAGCAAATTTATTTGCATTTATTGCAATTAAAGTTTCAGTCAAACTTTAATTATTTATTGTTCATCATTTTATATTTTAAGTAGCTGCAGAAGTTGTCTAATTAATATTTAATTTTAGCATTTAAATATTTACAAATTTGCTTAGTCGACACTTTTAGCTGCTTGGAATGCAGAAAATTTATTTAACTTTCTTTTGAAATAGATTGGTTGCAGTTGCTCTAAATTGTTAGACTATTAGTTGGTACTATTGCGTCTGCTGGTCAGCTATAGTTTATTTAGTAAACTTTATCGAACTGTTTGTAGATGAGATTGGAATCTCAGGCTCATGTCTTGAACAACTCTGCGCTGCCAACTGCATCGACACCTTTCTACTACCAGCAACAGATTTATTTTGTCCACTTTCTTAGTTCTTCAAGTCAGTCAAACATCAACAATTTAAGGACAGGGGCTAGATCGATGCGGCTACTACTTCCTGATCAAGAATATATATACTTTATGGGGTCTTAGACGCTTACTTCTGCCTGTTACATACCTTTGCACTGCTTTAGTATCCCCTTTTATATATTTTTTAAATGGGTACAGGGTGTAAAAAGCATGTCTATAATATCCCTAAACTCTATTTACAATTTGAAGGTTGAATATTAAAGAAAATTTTGGCAGCCAATTTACAACAAATTCCCTAGATTAAAGTTGGCATAAATAAGACTTACAATTGTCTTTTATTAGTTTGCTGATATCAGAAAAAAAGTGGAATGCTTAAACCGAAGGAAATTAAGTAGGAAGTTTTCAGGTAGTGCCAATGAATAGCAATTACTATATTATAAAATATTACTATAACAACATTTTTAGCTTTACTTTCTGTCATTTACTTAAAGAAAAGTCATAAAAAAAAAATCGATTTATAGTTTATTATATTCAATATTAGAGTAGAGTATATAATAATGAATTTAGTTTATTTTTTATTATTTGTTTAAAAAGGCATACGGGGTATGCTGATAACCCCTTTATGTGACGTTTCAAATTATATTATATTATAACTAATATTAGTCTCATACAACTTGTGTCTCTATAAAAAGTTTCACCTTGCCTAGTCAAGCACTATTTATTTTTTTCGTCTATAGACTAGAATATTTATTTGTTAAGAAAAAAAATAAAATTATATTAAAAATAAAAATAATTAAAATATTTGCAACAAATTCGAATTTTTGCTTCACTTTTTTAATCAATTTTATGACAATGCTTTAAAGATTAAATTTCTTAAATGAGAAATTAATTGGATGAGAAATAATCCAACTCTTGTCTCTTGTTGTCGGAAATTGTTAATTTATTTATGCTATTACGTTAAATATATTTATATTTATTAATTTATTATTATTTTTATTTATATTTATATTAATATATTTATACATTTTTTATTTACTTTTATTTACTTATTTAATTAAATTGTTTGCCACATTTTTTCTAATATTTTTTTTTTACATGTGAATGATTTTCAATTTGAACTCCAAAATGAATTTCTCGTATTACTTGTATTATCATTAACTGCCACAACTTGCGCTTGATTTTACACACACACACACACACACACACTCACACGTATGTGTTGTGCGTGTGTGTGCTTGTGGCTTGGCGTGTTTGTTTGTTTGTTTGTTGTGACGATTTTGGTATCAGGTTGCCTCGTTAGAGTTCGAGTTTGTGCAGAGTGAATGAGTTGTGTGCATGGTGTGCGTGTGTGTGTGTGTGTGTGTTGATCCTGCCAACATTGTCGCCGCATTTCTTGTCAGTTGTCGTTGTTGTTGTTGCATTTTGCTTTGGCACTGATGTAACAAGGTTTAATTTTCCATTTCAATGCGCGGCGGCTGCGCTTTGGATTTTTACTCTCGTTTTTCATTGTGCCGCCGCTTAACAGTTTTAGTATATGTACTAGTATTAGTATTAGTAGTAGTAGTAGTAGTATTAGCTACAGTTTTTACTTTACTCTGTATTTAGCTAGTTGCGGTTGATTATGCGGCTCCTCGTGCGACACTCGGACCACAACCGTAACCGAAGCCACTCGTTGATTATGTGCATCATGACAATTATGATGATGATGATCAACATAATTATGATCATGATGATGATCATAATGATGATTATGGTATGCTGGCGTTATAATTATTATGCAGCTGCAGGCTAATAACTAGTAAAAGTTGTAAAACTATGCTAAACAACTATGCGAAATACCCTGTAATAAACTACATTTCTAACAGAGTTGGGCTTGGCCTGTGTAAACTGTTGTTTAACTTAGTTTTATTGGAAAGGAAATTTGTTTTATATTATTATATAATAAACTATTTAGTGTACTTTAATTTACAGTTCTTAGCTATTTGTATATAGCAAGTTATGTATGGAATTTTTTTTTGATTAATTAACTTAACTCTCTGACCTTGAATAGAGTCGCTACCCAGGGCGTAGCTCACTTTCCATCAAAGAAGAGCACCGTCTCTGTCAGCTCTCACCTAATAGAAAGCAATTCTCAACATTCATAAGATAATCCCACAATATTCTACTATGCGTAAATCTTTCTTCTACTATACCTTACTCTCTCTCTCTCTCTCTCTCTCTCTCTCTCTTGCTTTCTTTTAACTTTACCTGTGGTTTAAGCATTCTACAAATGCCATTTGCTGGCTATATGTAGCTGCTATAGTT
>JBAMCO010000313.1:0-11039 GCA_037075125.1 Hirtodrosophila caputudis | reverse complement strand
GTGTATATTAATAAGAATGAGGTTTTAATATAAAAATTCTCCAGACAATTTGGAATAGTTCATCGAATATACTATGTATTTTTTATTTGTTTTTACTTATGTTTTGAAATGTTGCCTAATGTTTTAATCGTAGCTGTAATTAATGTGAAAGTCTTATCAATTTTCGATCGTTATTAGCAAATTAATATACTGCGTAGATATTGTTAAATTGTTCTACCTCATTAAGGGCTAGAAAGCTACTTAAAAGTAGATATTGAGGCTTATGTTATTTTTGAGATTATTTGTAATACAGACCAATAAATTCTTTAACCAACAGCTGCTCTAGTTAAAGTAGTTGGATACTCTGTAACAAAATGGAGCGAAAGACGTATGACAACAACAAAATTGTTCTCTGGTCGGGAGGATTACCTATCATCACAGACATATCTATTGGGATCTGAGCAGAGTAAGTTTCTGTTAATTTAGATAACACGTTGTTTACTCTATTTATAATTGTCAATAGGTAATGACAAACACACCATACAGGCGGGCGTACATAACTATAATTTTGCCTGCCAGCTGCCGTATCAATGTCCATCGTCCTTTGAAGGACGCTATGGCTGCATACGCTATATAGTCAAAGTGTTACTGATAAGACCCTGGAAATTCGATCAGGCTTATACGCATGGTATTACAGTATTGAAGATGATGGATCTGAATTGTGAAACCCCACAGCTGAAAGTGAGTTTTCAATTGTGATAAATCTTCTGAATTGAACTTATCTATTTCTATGCTACCCTAGTTAGCTGCTCACAGTGAAAATTATAGAACGTTTTGCTGTGGACCCTGTAAAACGGAACCGCTTAAAATGGAACTGAACCTGCCTCAGGCAGGCTATGTGCCTGGACAGCGCATTCCTGTCAATGTGTTGGTCATCAATAATAGTAATGTGGCCGTATCCGAGTTACGTCTCTCGCTGGTCATGTTAGTGCGGTATTTCAGTGTAGTTCCGGAGCACTCACGTGTGGATCGCATTGTCATAGCCAATGCTAAGGGTGATTCAGTGCTGCGGCGTTGCACGCGTTCGCTGACTATTGATGTGGCTGTGCCAAGCACACCGCCCACATGCCTCAATCTGTGCAGTCTAATACAAATTGCCTATCAGCTGGAAGTAGAAGCATTGGTGAAAAGCCTGCGGGAACAGCAACTGATCACTATGCCCATTACCATAGGCACCTGGCCCTTGGGTAAGGGTTCGGAAAATGGTGTTGTGCAACATCAGCCAAGAAGAAGCGCCCGATATGGGGCGCCAGGTGAAGAACTGCCTGTGGTAACAGCAATTGCAAGCGAACTGACGCCAAATTCTACAGATATAGGTAAAACATAATATACATTTAATTAATTAGTTAATAATGCTTTTGACATTTGGAATAGTTCTTCCCAACTACGAGGAATCAAAGCATACGGTACGTGGCAATATTAACGAGGAGGAGCTTCATGCCTTCGGGAAAAACGAATTTGCGCCTTTATATCCAGTTTATAGCATACCAAGTCCAGCGCCAGTTATATCTCCGAATAGTCGAAATATTGGATTCATCAACCAAAGCTATGAAAAGTAAGCGCGGGCGCTTAGGGCTTTTAACCAAAGCTAAAAACTGTAATTTTTGTGTTATATAAACTTTAAATTCTAATATATATATAATATATAATATACATCAGTGTGTTATACAGAATATTTACTTATATAAATATTCAGTTGGTTGAAAAATTGGAAAATTTGTTTTGGGTGTTTTCTGATTGTCATATTTATTATATATATATCTATTATATGACAACATGTTTGGGGTGGAAGTTTGATTAAGTATTCGAGTTTATAAGTGTGATACGCTGTGTATAACACTTTGATAAAGGGTGCACGAGTTATATATAACAGTTCCTTAGGGGTGAATAAGTGGCATATATCAGTAGTGTGTACTAAAAATTAATGCGTTAGAATATAAAAGTATGACAAGTATAGCAGTAAGGTAGTATTCCACTTTGTCTAGCTATAAAGTAAGTAATACAATAAATAAACTCTAATGCTGAGAATATAACAATTATTATAGTAAATTAGAAACTTGCTATACTGGAAAGCCCACTGCTTTCTCTTGTGATATTTGTCCCAAAAATCGCTGTTAAATAGCGAAATAGATTCCACATATTTTGCACTGCTTGTAAGTAGAAAAACATATATGATTCAATTTATATGGTAGTTTGCCAACAATTTAATATGGTTTTATGGGCACATCTATATATGTAAATATTTACAAATTTACATATGTAACATATGTATCTTATGAAATCTATTAATGTTCTTTAATTGTATCAGCTTTGCGGTTAATGGCTGTATTATATTTATTAGCCATTAGGTTATAGCTCACGTCGCATGTGGATTAAGTTTTAATCAGCCAGACTACAGTGATATTATCAACGTGGGTTAGCATAAAAGTCTTAACTAAGCCCCAGACACGTTCAAACAACCACAGCTAAAAGTCAAATAGAAGCGCAAACCATCCCTTCGCTAAATGCCAGTACCCAACATGTTTAGTTTTAATGGGCACCTCTACCATGGGGAGGATTATGCTGAACTGGGACGCGATTTAATTGTCCTGTCCCTCTCTACCCCTAAAATGTTTGTTTGTTTGTTTTTATATGTTTTCGTACGTTGCGGTCAGTTCTGCACAGAATGCTTTTGTGGTTAGGTGATAGCTCAAACTACTGAAATGCAAATCCAAAATGTTTCATGCGACTAACACGAGCTCTCCGTATTTTGCAAGTTATAATCAGCTTCATAAGCTTACAGCTGCATTTGCTTAAATAGGACGTTTGTTGTTAGGACGACAATAAAAAATAAAATCTAGCTACTTTTGAAAATTACGAGAAACCGATACTTTATGAAATAAATTTTCTCTTTTCGCTTTGATGCTAGCTATTATATTGAATAAATTTGTTTACCTCTGCTTTGATGTAACGCACTTAGTACCTATTAAATTTATTTTTGAGAAGTTCAAGTAGCAGCCCTGTGGCAAGTTCAGAAAGTTTGAAAGTTAAGAGTCAACTGACTTTAGTCACGTTACAAGCATTACACACACGTCTAGTTTGGGCTTAATCCAGTTAACCAAATACGCAGCTGTAATAGTAATATATGTATGTTGACATTATGCAATTTCCGATGGTAGATTCTACACACAAGCACAAGGACAAACACGTGCACACACAACAAACAGACACTTGCAACTCCAGCTCTGATTTCAAGTTGAAAATGGTGTTTGGCAGGTCCACAATTCTCCTGTGCCGTGCAAATAGCTAACCCCATGGAAATTTGGCGGTAATTGGCATTTGAATTTGGCGTTTGGCTTTGGCGTGTCAGCTTCCAAAGCCGAATAAACAGGAGAGCTGCTATGCGAATTTTCGGATTTACAAGGCTTAGACAACGTCTGGTTGGTAACAATTTCTGTAAAAGCAATAACTAAAGTTTCTTTGGATTCCAACAAAAAAAAAAAAACAAGAAATGAAGTGTTTACTTCAAGTTTAATTCATTGTTTGCTTTTAACTAAACGGATTGTAATTAAATATTATTGAATTTATTATGAAATCAATACGAATTCAGAATATAGAAAATTTTTATTTGAATCTAATGCGATTAATGCAGTGAATAAAAATCTAATTGCAAATGTTATTATTTGGTTTTTTGTTTAGCATTAAATAGGCTTTGCTTCCAGTCTATAAATATTGTTATATCGAACAGCAAATGTCTTGAGAGGATTTATCTAATTCAATTTAATGTTATGTGATTTTTCAAAAGATTTATTGATGTGTCAAGTGTTTGCAATTGATTAGCATAATTAAATTGCTTTTATTTATATTTTGCTTGTGTGTGATTTTCGATACTGTCGCACATTAAAAAGTTACTTCATATATGCCTCACTTGGCCGTTTGATAAACATGTTCAGGTTGACATCAAAAATTGAGGGTGGTAGTAGTAGCAAACGCTACAAGAACAGTAAACGTATTTTATATATTCGATTTGCCACTGAAACGTAGCGTGTTTTCTGTTTATCCATCTACTTTGCACCTTTTGGCGTCGCAAAGCGTGCTACAATTTTTTAGCTTGCCAAAAAACTCACACAAGTCGAATATACTACATACATGTGTGTGTATGATTGTGCTTGTGTTTGTGTATGTTTGGTTTGCGGCTTTCATGGATGCTTATTTCACCGCTACCTCACTGTGCCTTAGTCCTTGTTGTTGTTCGTTGTGTTTACGGCTAAAACGCGTCTGCTAACAATCACATGCGAATTTTCCCCACAAACGAATTTCAGCAGCTTTGCCGGTGAGTGCTGTGCGCGTGTGGGGCATATCCTTGCAGCTTGACTGATGCTTGCCACAATGGCTTTGGGTACGTGTGCAAGTGTGTGTGTGTGTGTGTGTGTGTGTGTGTCTGCGGGTGTAAGTATCAAGCAATAAAGATGAGTGGGCACTTGTCATTAGTGCAGATGTTTTGACTTCCAAAGAACTTGAAGTGAATACAATGGGAAGTAATTATCGACAAGACTTTATTGCCACTCTACTCATTTTACAAAAAAAAAAAAAAAAACATAAAGAAAATCTTGACAAAAAACTCAATTAGAATTTAATATAGATATATATCTTATTTGAACTTCTTATCTCTACATTTTGGTTTGGTCTCATTAATTTCAAATGATGCCAGAACAAATCCACAGCTTTTAATCTCATTATGTGCTTATCACCCTTTTAGAACAGTTAGCTGTTCGTGTCTGCTTACTAACAAAAACCTATATTATTTCTAAACTTTCCTAATGGCAAAAAGTCGTCACGCGCTCGCAACTAAAAACTTCATTGTCACATCGCAAACAACAACAACAAAAAAAAAAAAAAAAATGTGAACAAAAATTCACAATACAAGGCACTAGGAAAATTGCAGCTGCAAGGGTTAAGCCGAGTTGCCAAAAGTTTTGTGTCAACAACAAACAAAGGTCTATCCATGTGAAAATTTTAAGCTACTTTACAGAGCCGCAAATGAAGGCAGCTTACTAGGGAGAAGATGCAATGTTCTTGGTGTATGGAACATTGAAAATTTCTATTCAATTTAGTGCACCTAGTAAAGATCAGACCTCGCTGCACATGGCCAACTAAAAGTTTGACAGTCAGTCGAAGTCAAAGTTTATGACAGACACAAAATCAATGCAGTAGTTATAGCCCCAGGTAACTGCGGCAGTGCGGCTGTGGTGCAGCAACGTAGATCGAGGATGGGACATGGTGTTAGCTCAATAGTGTAGCTACCATGCTTGTCTCGCCCCTTGTGTTCTTGTCGACGTTTTATAAAAATTTCATAAATCAAAGTGGCGCGCGGTATAAGCGTGCTGTGACTCAAGTAACATCCTTACTAGTTTGAACAGACGCAGCAAGGATTCAACTTCAACTCACGCCACAGTAATTGCTTTATGCTGTGAAGCGTGACGCGGTCAACAACGCAACGTGAGCAAACCATTTTGATATTACACACTCACCCAAACATCCAAACACAGTCAGACACACACAAATACACAAACACACACACACACACACACACACACACACATGTTTACATGCAGCCGCACAGACAAGTATATAGACATAGATGGCCAGCATGGAAAAGTTGAAAAGTTTTATGATATTTTAGTTATTTGATGCGTTGTTCGAGTTTGTGCACTACCACAAGCCCCAAAAACAATTTATACAAAAATTATGTTGCTTACAAAGCAGCTACAGTATATTTTAAATGAACATTGCAGGGAAGGAGATTGCTGAAAATTTCCTTTGATGGAGCAATGTTGCTTTCTTTTCACTAATATTGACCTGTACAAGTCAACAATATTTATATGAAATTTCATAACATATCGAATATTTCAGTATACGCTTCTATGTTTGTTAATAAATAATGTATTTGCAGTTGAATCGATGGAAAAAACTAACTAACAGAAGTAGGCATATCTGCTCCCATCGTGTATGTATATTTTTTATCAGCCTAAATTACCGAGTTGATGTATGAACGAATAGATCTCTCATAGATTTTAAGAGCTAGATAAACTGTTGCATTTTCTTTCTTTTATGGAATAGTTTAAGTTTTATAATCAAAATTTACCATTTCAGTACGGAAATAATCGAGGCAGCTAGTGGCATAGCCATATGAATAGTTAACAGCCTGCAATTCTGGATATACTTTAATTGGGTATATTCGCCAATAATACTCTTACTTGTTAATATGGTAGTATTTATTTTCAATATAAATAAATATTTTATACAAAATAGTGTAAAGTTTAAATATGTAAATGAAATTTGTGTTGTTTTAATTGAACACCTTTTAATACAAAAAATATATTTAGAAAAAACTTAATTGCTTTTGGAGTTTTTTTCCTCTTATTTAAATGGAAGAATTTTTAATTAAAGTGCTCATCAGTTTTACAGCTTACTATCTCCACATACAGGTATGCATATTAAAGGTAGCATCAGGCTTATACACAATTTGCTGACACATATACACACACAAATACACATTGGTATTCATATAAAATTGCACAAAATGATGCATACATAGCAAATTCAAAAGTCATGCACCCGAGGTCAAGTGCAACAATTCGTAGAATACGATATTGCTTTGGCAACACTAATAAATTATAACAATTGTTGATATATTTTGCTGGAGGCACTATTAAAAAAAAAACCCATTTTTTTGTGGCAAAGAAATTGCAATTCCCCTGGAACACAAATATCTTCATAAAATGCAATACACGCCCGCTGCATAAAATGAATACTAAAGCTAATAAGCAGTTTCTTTGAGTATGGGTTGCCCGAGGCGAGCTCTAGATACCCACATTCATCTGCCTCACACTGTGCATTTTATTTTATGACAGATTTATGGTAAAAAAGAAAAGTAAAAGCCGCAGACGATGTGTTGAGAATGATGATAGCGCGCAGGTGACGACAGTTTATTGCCCATACGCGGTTGTTAGCAAGGATTTTTAAAAATAAAGTAGTAAAAAACCAAAGAACAATATTACCAAGCTGTGGCTCTAATTAATAGAAGACTTGCCACAGTCAAAGTACAAAGAAAATTTTGCTAATTAAAAAACTGCAACGACAATGGCAACGGCAACGGCAATGGCAACGGCAACAGCAATGGCAACAGCAATGGCAACAGCAGCGGCAACGATAGCGGCAACTAGGCAAACTTAGCTAACTGTTGGCTTTAAAGTTGTATCTAAGAGTATATACACACACACACACACACACATACAATATTTATCTAGAAGGTATATATATGTATATATATTTGTGCAACTTGGCCATTTCTTGTGATTATTTCTAACAACTTGGCCATGTTGCATTGCGTGGCAGCCTTACAAATTGCTCGCGGGCTGCAAGTAATTGTCGCTGGTTCGTTGCCTTGGATATGGCTTTGGTTTCGGATTTGGATTTGGCTATGGCTTTCGTGCCGCTCAACATCATTAAATGTACATAATGGAATTGCTGTGATTTGTTTTGGAGCTGAAGATTTATTATCTTGCTGCCATTTTCCAGCCGAAAAAATCGGCTTTATGTTACGCTTGCCTGGTGACTGAGTGCAGCCAGACGAGAACGAGAATGAGAACAACAATAAGAATGAGAATGAGAATGAGAGTGAGCGACTTTGAGAACATTGAAGTCCCGTTCCATAAATGTTAAAATGACAATCAAATTCATTTACACAAGGACTTTTGTAAAATTTATTGCTCCGAGTGCGGCAATTGCAAAACTTTACACATTTAATTTGTATGAAATTTGCTTATGAGTCAAATTGAATTAACCTGATGAAACTTTGTAAACTGAATACAATGCTCCACAATATGGCTTCACTTTATTTTCAACTAAATGCATACACACAACCAACACAATGAATTTTTGTTCATAAGTTATTATAGTGCTGAATTTGGTTTGACAAAACTTTGTTAATATTGCACAATTTTGTGGTATCGTGTAGAAATATCATTTGCAAGCACAAACAATTGACTTGCCAACGAAGTTGTGCAAGTTTTGTTGTTGATGGCTCGCTCATGCCCTATCCTTTGTATGTTAAGTTCATAACTGCAAAGTTTCCATACAAGTTTTGTACGCACATATGCTCGATATGATTTTGGGAGACTTCATTTGATTAAAATATGTTGGCCTGGACTTGACTAATGTCTGCCATAGTTGAAATTAATTGCTTGCAAAATTCTATATAAACTTCTTGCACGCTTCCCTGTTGATCCTTTGGCATTTGTTCAAGACTGTCAAGGTGAACTATTTTGTAGTTATCAAATAAATTAAATGTTGACCATGACAAAAGTCATGTCACAGAAGCCTTTAAGTTTCAACTAATTTCTGCAAATTGTTGCGATAATATCACTCGGTTTTCTACTATGAGTACCCTTGTCTGTCAGCCTGACACAGAATGAAATACAATTTCAGCATTACTTTACACAAGAAAAGGGTCAAATGACTTTGAAATACGTTTTAGAATGTTAGTTGGTAACTATGCACATATATATTCTAAGCTTGGTGGAAAAATGGAAGTTTTTCAAAGCTATAACACATTACAATTGCGAAAATTGCGAAAATTGCTGAAATTAATTTTTAATTTACACAAAGTTGCAGATGTAATACCGATCTAATAGTAGCTCCATTATGATAGCTTATGATGTTAATAACAAACAATTTGAGGGATTTCTGAGGAATATTTTCTTTGGTAATGTAACTTATTGAACAAACAACATTTAATTTAATAGAAAGATGAAAGAAGATGATGTTACTAATAACACTAAAAGTTTTCAATTCTATGCTATTAATAAATATACTGCCTTTTATCAAGAATCAGGCTTTAACTGATGCAAATTTACAATCAATTGCAGCCCTCTGTAATATTGTTCTATTAATACATCGATATTTATGCATTTTATACACCATTTTCTATTAGTCATGTCAAATGATTGGTTTTTTCACAACTTTCAATTTAATATCATAATCCATGGCATATTATTGTTAATTTTACATGCACTTACACATATGCCAATTCACATTTTAAGCCTATAAGCATGAATTGTTTTAATGCGCATTCTTTAAATTGTTATGGTTTTTTTTTTGTTATTAATGACATTTAGTATTCTGTTTAAATGGTTTGTTTTTCTGTGGTGTTAAAGCTCAAATGCCTTGAATTAATTAAATACTTAAAAAAACATGCAATATAAGCATTGTTACAGTTAATATTTTAATATTAATTATTAAATACTATGCAGTGGTTTGGGCTGTATACCTTTGATTGAGGTGAGGTTTTGGGTATCATTAAAGCGTTTTTAGTGCTGGCCTTTCAATATATCGATCAGTGTGTCATCAATTTTGTTAGTAGCTGTAATCAAGGGCTGCTCTATAAAATTGCTGTCAATCAACAACCAAAAGTAATGATCAAACATAAATGTTTGCGCATTTATGTTTGTCTGTTGTTTGGCTTGGCAAATTAGCCACATTTCGTGGATGTTGTTGAGGGTGCGGATTACGGGATGCGAGGTTGGTAAGTTTGTTGACTGCACTTAATACTTGGTACGTGCCTGAATCTATAATTAATGCTCTGCGAACTCGTGCAATAAAATGGCTTTGTTGCCAATGTCAAACATTTTGGCCGCAATTTCATGACAATAAACTGCCATTTGGGCTTTTGGGGTTTGTTAGCCACAGTATGGTAGGCTTTTTGGCCAACTGTGATTGGGTTAAATTTAGTAGAATTTATACGTAGGAGTATGTGCTTTGCTCAGCTGATTAAATAACACATTTAACTGCATTATCGAGGTGTTGAATTAAAGTAAATATTGTATTTAATGCTGTAATACTTTAATTCTATTGAAACTAGCTAATCCATAGATTGATACTACTTATGGATTATGTTGGATTTAAGTTAAACTCTATTTGTTCCACATGCTAATCTCAGAAGCTTTAGTTGGCATTTTGAGTTTATTTTCTGTCAATTTGCATAATAATAGTGTTTTAATACTGGCTTTAACTTAACAACAACTACATTTAGATTGCACAATGGTTCCGGGCAAAACAATCACATGGATTCTAAATCCAATTACCTGACCAACTCTCTGATTCCATTCCAATACACAGTTCATAAATAGTTTATTGTTTTGCATTAACCTGACTCTCACTTATGCCCACTCACACCTAATGAAATATTTTGCCTGGCTGCCCATTGACCTAATGTGTGCAATTCATTAGGTGCAATTAGAGTTCAATTCAAAACCTGAACAAGGTTCAAGGTCTGCTTGCGGGCATAACAAAGAGCAAAGGCTGCCGTTGCCGTTGCCGTTGCCATTGCTGTTTCTGTTGCCATAAAACAGCCAACTTTCCCATATGGCACTTCATTAATGAGGAGTGGCAAGTTGCTCTCCCTTTACCATGCCACAACCTTATATTCAGTATAATAATAATAATAATGTGGTCGTTTGTTTTCACTGCACACGTGCGATGGCGTTGTTAAATGCGTACTTAATAGGCACAACATTTGTGGCCTTGTTTTTGCAGCGCAAACATTTGCTACATATCCTTACGACTGCCTGCCAGCAAGTGTCCCTTAAACGAGCTACGTCTGTGGTCAGCTTGATGGCTGATGACTGTGTTTCGTCTTACCGTATGCTCATATGGAAATAAAAGGAAATGGAATACATACTCGTATATACAACACACACGTATACATATTTGTAATTCTTAAATATAATTCATGACAAACAAGTATATATGCTATATATATCATATATTGATTTTTTATTTCTTTTGCGCTATTGTTAATTGCACTCATATTATACGTAGTAATTGAAGCACTTTTAATAAATATTTTTCTTTCATCACGTGTGAACGTAAAATTGTGCGTGTTGGTGCGTGATTCTGTGAGATAAATTTAATATTAAGAACATTGCGATTGTTGTGTCAATTAAAGCACTGAACTATTG
>JBAMCO010000312.1:0-11044 GCA_037075125.1 Hirtodrosophila caputudis | reverse complement strand
CGCTCTGCTTGATAAATCTTTTATGAGATGCGTGGCCAAGCAAATGAGATATGAATTTTATTTGAATGTTTGTCATTTAGTTGCCAAAACTGACAAAAGACAAGCTAACGATTGAAAGGCAAATGTGTTAAATCTATAAAGCTATAAGACTCGAATTATTTATAACAAGAATTTATTAGTATTTAAATTTTATTAGCAATGTTAAGAAATGTTTCACAATTTGTGTTAAAATTTATTCAAAGTTTTCCATGTTCTCCTAAATATATTGAGTTGCCATGGTCAAGTTGTTTCTTAAGTTGTAAATTTTGTAAATATTTCCCTGCACAATTCACATGAATTCAAATTCCTTAATTCCATAAATATTTTAGTTTTCTTTTTGGAAACTTTTTATCACATCCAAGCTGTGCATTCCATACATATTTGCAATCTTTTGTCACAAGTCTGACATCTTTCTGTTATAACTGTTGTAGTAAACCATTTTGTATATTGGCAACTGGCAACTAAAATCATGTACTAATTAAAGATAATAATCTTGCCATTGTGTATGTTCAGTAAAGTCCATATATATATATATAAATATTAGTGTAGTGAAGTCAGCTAAATCAAATTAGTTTGCCTAATTGCTGCTCCCAGCTGCTGTTGGCAATGTCAATGTCGTAGTTTTATGGAACTAATCTATTCATTCTCATGAGCCAATCCAAAGCAATCTGCCAGCTTAATCCACTAGGAGCTCAGCATGAGACAGCAGAAAAAGGGTCACAACAGACAAGGGAGAAAGAGACGAATGCTCATGAAGTAAAGTGGATAATGTTGGTGAACTAACTGGTTGTGGCCATGTTGGGGATTGTATAGGTTTCTACCTACACACACACACACACATATGCGTGCATACCCAAAACACTCCATTCTCTTTCATGCTATCTGTGTATATATTTGCGGTTGTGTCAGTCACTTGGCTGCATGTCAATCTGCAATGTCGGAATTAATTCAATGTGAATACATGTCATGTTCATGAGCCTAGTATGTAATGGGTATCTGTGTGTGTGTGTGTGTGTTTGCAATGTGTGCATGTGTGTTAGAAAAGCCGACAAATGGTTTGATTGCAAATTGTTGTCTCTGGAAATGTCAACAAGAATGGCACGCATAAAGCAGAAAATAGTTGACAGTCAAGTGTTTTCAGCTTTATAGATTATTTGACCTTGGGGCGTGTGCACACTGTGTATGCATCTGTGCACCCCATTCTGATGTCCTGTGTCCTCTGTCCTGTGTCCTCTGTGCGCTGCCAAAATGCTTGTAAGCCGACTTTAAGTTTTGCCTTAACAACCCGTCTATAATTTGCACATATAATGCGGACGGAAATGCGACAGCATTTCTCATGCATACATATTTAATCGGTCGGGCATATGCCAGCAATTGCCTTCAAAGCACATGCGGCGTATACGTAATTTCCGCATTGCTGCCTATTAAGTTACTCTATAGAGCGCAGTTGTTGCTGTTACAGTTGCCGTTGTTATTGTTGTTGAACCCTGCTGACCCATAAAATGATGATGACACACGTTTGAGCACAAAAAAAAAAATAACCCTGACAAAAAACGCAAAAACTTTCTGCAAGTCTGAAATGTGTTACAAATTATGGGCATAATACAACCAAAAGTAGTATTGTAACTTGGTTTGAGTTGCTGCTGAGGGATTTAACTTGAAATTAAATACCTATTCCTGGAAAAAAGGCATTCATTCTATTAGCCAGCAAACATTGACATTTATATTATTGTTGATGTGGCATTTTCTCTCTCCGACTTTGCTGAGGTAGGGAAATTTGAGTCAAGACAAGTTCCAAGAACTTTGCAAATTGAAAGGGCGTATACTTAATCTTAGCGAAAGTTCAACTTTTAAGCAATTTCTTAAACTTAATGTTTAATTTTGTATTTATTGTCAATTGGTATTTATTTTCGTACCACAAACTTGGCTAAAACTAATTTGCTTATTATAGCAAAAAAAAAGTTGCTAGTAGCCAACAAATTATTTCAAATTTATGTAGTATATATGTATATATAGTAAATTTATTCAATGACAAAAACAAAACTTCAATCTAATATACAACTCACATTGTGCATATGTTGTATTTGTTGCTTTTGCCCTTTTGCGATATTGATTTTGTGGCTGACATGTTCGAAAAAGTTACCCTGGATACGTGTTATGCCCGCCAGCTGGTTGGAATGAAAAAAACAAAAATAAGGAAAAACTTTTCTCAGTTAGCCATAAAAAGAAAATACCAAATGTTGAAAAAGCCTGAAACCATTTAATGTTCCTAACAATGAAGTCATTTCTATGCATGTTTATTGTTCTTGTCCGAAAGAAAGGAGAAAGTAGCCTTCAATTAGCCAGAATCTAATTGTGGGGAATGTCATTTACATATCGCCTAGATAAGAACCTCAATGGTTAGATAAGACGTCTCCTGTGTTTTGTTTGACAGTGTGTTCCAACCTGTCAATGTAGTAATTAGCGACATTATAATCGTTGCCAAACGATGTGAACTGAAGGGAATAGAAAAAATCGTTCAAAGGAACTGGAAAAAAAATAAAATTATTTACTTTCTTTAACAATTGCAACATTTCCTTGAACAATTCAGTTATAATACCAAATATTAAATTTCATGAAGGCTTAATTTGCTTTTATATCTGGCACCTGATACTACAAATATAACTCAGGTTTCGGTTTCATTCCAACTCTCATGTACCATAATTGTTGATGTAATTTTGTGATAAAACTTGTGTTTTGCCTATAACTATTTGCTTTAGTTTTTGTCGCCTATGTATTTAGGAATATTTTGTTCGTTTCTGCGTCATATTTCCGGTTGGTTTCTATTTTATCGGTATTGTGCTTTGATTTAACATTCTTTTTTTGTTGTTTGTGGAGCAGAGCGTTTATGACCAGAAAGTTGTGGAGTGTCGCCAAAGAAACGTACCAAAACTTTCAGCCACAACAATAACAAAATTGTGACTGAGTCTGATCTCAAATGTCCCGACATATTGTCTGGCACGCAATATGGATTGACTTACAATGCCATAGCACAAACGACTTGTTGTGAAATAATATTTTATTTTATTTCATACTCGAGATGTTCTGCTCCTTTAAAGGTCAAAGTTGAGTCAGTGGCAGTTGTCTGTGCCAGGATTTGCATGACCTGTATTTGTAGAACTTGTAAACAGATAAACGAGCTTAGAGCACACAAAGCACAGTCCACTTTCACTTTCCTTTAATTAGATGTGTTTATTTACACATTTTGATTATTTCTTATTAATTAATTAATTCACTATGGTAATTTCGATTTGTGTGCGTTCAAATATATTAAATCTTATTGGAACCTATTATATTTAGACGTAAATATGAGTGGGCATTTAATAGAGGCAATAGCTTTAAACAGGCATTAGAAAATAATTTTATGCCTTTAGTCAGATTAAAACAAATTCTGGTAAATTTTCACATCATTTCTAGCTATAAGTTCTGACGTAGGCAGCCAGCCCCTACAACCGTTGAGGACTTATTCTATTTGTCTATTCGTAGTTCGTAGTTTACACAACAATTCACAGTTTTATCATGTTCTACCAATATATCTTATTATTAGTATATATCAATTGGTTTATCTTCGTGGTTTCTGCTATTAGATTCTCGGCAATGTTATTTAACCTTTGACTCCCGTAAGATGCCTTTTGTTACTTGGTTTAATTAAAAACTAGACTCCTACAAATGACATGGAAAATTTACAATAAGTTTTTTCTACTTGTTCTATTTATTTTTCTCTCTCTCTCTCTTCTAAATAACATGACAATTGCAGAGTCTCTTTGAACTTGAGCTGGCTGGATGCAATGAGGTCACTGAGGCCGGCCTCTGGGCCTGTTTGACGCCGCGAATTGTGTCCTTGTCACTGGCGGACTGCATCAACATTGCGGATGAGGCGGTGGGCGCTGTGGCCCAGCTGCTGCCATCCCTATACGAGTTTTCGTTACAGGCAAGTACATCAGCAGAGCGATAGTGTGGAAACGAGGGCAGAACGAACATGTTCCCATAATTGAATTTTGTCGTTTTTTTTCTTCTTCTATCTCTCACAGGCCTACCATGTCACAGACGCCGCCCTGGGCTACTTCTCACCCAAGCAAAGTCACAGTTTGAGCATTTTACGCTTACAGTCATGCTGGGAACTAACCAATCATGGCATTGTTAATATAGGTAAGTCAAAACTGAGAGCATATATGTCTAGAAAAATAAAGTAAGGCCTAATATTGCGGCAAAGTTGTGCGATGGGTTGAAAAATGCAGTGAAGAGTTTTTCAAAGATTATATTCGTTTTTTGTTGTACTATACACAGACTTTTACTGCAGTATTTTAAAATATTAATATTTAAATAAAACATTCGTGTGTGTGTGGAGTGTTTTCTACTCTATATACATATGTAATCTAATTTGTAATATAATTTTACACAAAGAATTTTAGCAAAAACTGATTGGGAATAACACGAGCATGTAAATGTGCAAAGCGCTCATAAATATGCAATACTCTGCACACATTTACACTGCCGTATTATATTAGATTACTTGGCATTTGTGTTTTATATTTGTTTCTATTGAACTTACTAACATTTTATGCAATTAGTTTAAATATTTTCTTGTACATATTTAAAACCAACAAGAATTTCTTAGATTTAATGGCTAACAAGGCAAAATAATTCTTCTAATTATTGAGTTTACTTACGTTACAAGTGAATGCTTCTTAAGTAAATAGAATTTTATGCTTTGATTGGAAATGTTATACAATTAGAGCATTCAAGTGAATCCAATTTGCGTAACATTATACGTATACTTGATATTGTTAGTTGAAGCTTATACACAAAAGTTCAAGTTATGTTTTCTTTGAAATTTTTGGAATTGTTGATCCTCCAGCCAGCAGCAGGTCGTCGTCTATTGTTATTATTATTTCAAATAACTGTGCTGTCAACCATTCAAGAAAATTGTGACGGATATCCGCCAGGTGTATGTCAATTGAGGCGGGACCTATAGAAAAGCCGCTTAAAGCTACTTATTTATATGCATAAATAATTATGAACAGCAATAAATACAGTGAACAATATTATTTCACAGAGTAGTGTCAGCTGTGTTGGCTTTATTCAAATACGATTTTCGTGTTTCGTTTTTCTTCTGTGCTTTTTTTTGTGGAGGCGGGCATTTCTAAACATTGCACTCAGCTAATTGAAGTTTTTTGTGGCGCGACATTGTTGGAGCACCTTTCAGGGGAAAATCATCATCATCATTGGAGCACATTCCATATCCTTTGACGTCACCAGCAGACAAACGCATTTACCCTTGTCAGCCTTGTTACTGACAACGCCAGTTGGGCAGCTATTGGGCTTTGTAATTCTATTTTTTAGCATATACCCAATGATATGGGACAGTGCCAGTCGATGAAGTGCACGTAGATTAAACGAAAATGGGGCAATTTTACTAAATTTAACTATCTGGGGAAAAATACGATTTAAAAATAAAAGAGTATTTATATATAGACTTTATGAAACAACTTTGATGGTATTTGAAAGTTCTGCTTTTGTTCTGTCCAGTCTTACAATTACAATTTACAAGGATTTTCCTTGGTTTTATTGTCCTTCCCCACGATGTGGAGTTTTTTCTTGCACAACAGTCAACGCGACAGCTGCAAAGCAATTTTTCTTAGTTCAAGTGCTTTTGGAAAAATGACATAGCCGGCAATTCACTATACAGCAGATTTTTTGGCATGTCCAAGGGTGCTATGCGCTGTAAATGAAGGTATGGAAGGGTATTTTACTTGTAACTATAGGTTAACAATGAGTGGAAGGATTTTTAGTAATTAGCAACCACTAAAATTGTTAAAGAATTATATAAAAACTATTAATTATTTGTTCTTCTAAGGATAGAACTGGGAGATCTTATATCGACTAGCTTATTTTAGGGTATTTAACTGTCGACTAACTGTGCTAGCTTACCTGTACAAAATTGCGCTTGTACTGCTATAGCAATGCGGTTATTACAAATTACAAAATGGCTGCCATTCGTTCTTCCCCCCGACACACACACACACACACACACAAACTTGTCACAATCAACTTGTATGAAATACACGCCCTCAGGACCATATACTACCACCACTTTCATACCACCAAATCCCATTTTGTCCCATTCCATGCTGTGGTCCGTTGAAGTGCAGCAAATTAAGCAGCCAACTGCTGCAGGCTTCAAGCCAAATGTCTGCCACTTGGCTGCCAACTCGAACACGCATTGCCGCCTCAATGCTTCACCGCTTCGTCGCCTTTCGAAGCCCAATTATGTGGCACGTTTGAACCCTCGCTTTGCTCTGCCCAGTCTGACCCCCACGTACCCCCTGCTGCAGCTGCCGCTCTACCAGCTATAACTATATAGCTGTAGTTAACGTTAGCTAAATGCTCTACATAGAAAATTAAATTATTGCAGCTCGTTGACTGCCGGACTTGCCAACTTGTTTATGAATTGGAAACACATGTGATTCAAAGCTTTTTTCTAGTGCCTTGGAAATTAAACGATTAAAGCTGCTTTATTTTGTGTTGTCGACTTTAAGCAGTGAATTTCTATAGTTTCTATAATAAAGAGTTTGGTACTATGTACAATATAAAGTCTTAAATGATGTAATATTAACTTATTCTTACTTCTGTTACTTGTAACTAAACAATGTCATTTTTTGGCGTTTTAAAACGCGTCGGTAACGCGCCAATAGTGCGCCTGCCTATACCATTTGGCGTTTTAAAACGCGAGAGTAACGCTTCAATAGTGAGCCTGCCTATACCATTCCAAATTGTAAGGTTTTTCTTTGTAGAATTTGTATTCATGGCGTTTAAAATCGCCTCACAAACGCGCCTGAACTTGCCACTTTATTCTTATTAAACTATGCAAGGCGACCACTTGATACTTGGCGATTTAAAACGCGTGACTAACGTTCCAGAACCACCTGCTTATATCATTCCAAACTCCCAGCGCTTTTGAGTTAGTTCTATATGCAAATTAAGCAACACAATCATTTCGCACGTGCCGCAAACACTCCTAAAACATTTACCTTTGCCCACACTTATAATTTGCCAAAGTCCAAGCTAGCATGCGTGTCTAACGCGTTTTAAACGCTACGGAAACGCCAATACATTTCCATGAATTTGATGCCAAAATCAAGTTAAAATTACTAACAAGTAAATTGTTACAATAGAAATTTAAAAACCTTAGGGTATTTAGGAATTTCCTAACTAAAAGTCAACTTAGATAGCAACTAATTGAACGCAAACAGCAATTCAATGTATTTTTAATGTTACTAATTTAATGGAGCACCACCTAAATTAGTGAATCTTTGATGACAATGCGTGTGAATTCCTAATTACGTAATTTACGAGCTAAAATTGGGTATAAAGGCAAACGATTAAAGCGAATGAGGAATCTTTGTTGTAAAGAAAACATTAAATGACCTAGAAATGAGCTAAAAAATAAATAATAAACTGTGCAGAATTGGCAACGTATTATTCCTTGAATTGATAATAAATAAAGTTCTTCTCATTACATATAGATAAAACTTTTTAATGCATAATTATCGCCACAATACAATAACTTAAATATAGTATTTATATGGCGTTTTAATTTAAATGCTTTGTGTCTAACCACATTATTATTGCAATATCCGCAAATATTTAATTAATGGCCAGTTTACAATTTTCAAACGCCCTGTGCTGCCCCACCCTTACTGCCCCTCAAAGAGAACCCATGACATAACCAAGTTATATGCTGTTTCCCCTGGGTTAAACCCCCAAAAATTAAGTAAATTATTTATTGATTACTTATATATATGTATATGTACTATATATATGCAAGGCCAACAAATTATGGGCTTGTGTGGGGGAATTCCAATAATAAATTTCTTAAGATTTTGTATTAACTGCTGAGCTGAAATTAAAGCGTTTTTAGTTTAAAGTCCTAGCCTATTTCTACAAGCATTTATTCAAATTAAGTTTGTTAATCAAAGGGAATGAATTACATAATTTTATTGATTCAACTCCCAGTCAATGTCAAATCAAGCCTATGCTAAATTCGAGAAGGATTTTAGCGAATTTTCAAGTGTCAAAACAAAGCAGGTGATAATGCCTATTATAATTAGGGAAAAGGCCAAGGCAAGTGGCTTGTTGAGTTCAATTAGGAAAGGCGCAGGAATGCAGAAGGACAAAAATAAAAAGCCTAAACGAATGGAATAGGATACAATTGGGATAGAAAGGATACATGGCAGCAAAAGGTTCTAAGTTCTGACAAGAGAGAGAGAGAGAGTTTCTAGTGACCTTCTGCTCTAATTGTAGCTTGTATATAAACCTTTATAAAATTTCAAATTCTCTACACACCTTTGTCATGCATTGGTCTAAGAAAGCACACTAAATTTGCTTAATGCCTGCAAGTTTATTTCCATTTCAGTTAGTTGTAAACTTGTATATCTGAACAAAGAAGAAATAATTCTTACAAGTTCTATTTATCTATCAAATTCAATTGTTGCAGAAATAACTTTGTTGTTTGCTCTTCTCACCGGCTGATGAGCGGCAAAAGTTTTGTGATTTGTGCACTTTAAGGAAAAACCTTGTCAAGTCAAGGTAAACGCAAAATTTATGCCACAAGTTTTATAAACCCGTACGCAACGTTTGTCAACTGTTCACTGTTTGAGCTGGGGGAAAATGAGAGACACGGAACTGTTAAAAAGTTTTGATAAACTTGCAGACATAGTACTACATAGTGCCCCAATCTCCAGCCGCCGCGATACAGCTGGGGCAACGCATCTGCGCTTATCACAACAACATGAAGAAGCCATTTAGCTAATTGCATTTCGCATCTAATTCAATTGAAGAGTCTTTCAACTCTTTAAACTCTTGAGTGTGCCTTGTGGGACACATAGACAAGTGCCTTCTTAGCTCAGTGGCAGAGCGCTGGTCTTGTAAACCAGCGGTCGTGAGTTCAATTCTCACAGGAGGCAAAAATTCAGCGGAGAGAGGTGGTGCTGTGGTGTGTGTATTCCCCTGCCTCCTTTTTAATCCCTCATTCAATTTTTGTTTGATGACAATAGAGCGACAGCGTGAGCAGAGTTCTCAGAGCCAAATTGCTCTCAGGTATGGGCTAGATGCCAATGGACTTTTTATGGCTACGCCTAGTTGAAGGTTTTCGGGTTTTTCTTTTGCTTTGCTCAATCATTTTATAGACAGGTGACACATCATTTGGCACGCGAAATCAGGCCGGAAACGGAAATCCAAGTGATGTGTGTATATCAATCGCTAAAGGCGCCCCGCAGACTAATTGGCAACAAGCGCAGTTTTTGTGGGTTCGTTCAACCGGACGTATGCGTGATTTATGTGCACGCAATCAAAAAAAAAAAAGAAAACAAAACAAAAATTGCCAAAAATTTTTAAACTAACAAAACAACGGTACGAAACAAGTTAATTCGACATTAATTAACAATGTCAACAAAAATGCCGGATTTCATTAAGCAAACCAAGGCGCACAGCGCTGCTGCCAAAGAATCATCATTATTAGCACCAGCCGCATCATCATCATCATCATCAGCAGCAGCAACAGCATTATTCTCACAGCGGGCATGCTAATGAAGTGGTTACGGTTCGTTTCGTGACTGAACAATTGCAATTGTCATTAATGTCGCCGCCAAAAACGAAATGTCCATCAATTTAACCGCAAGTGCTCGTATCTGAATCCGAATCAGAATCCGAGTCCGAATCCCGTGGTTTGAGGCTCGTGGCACATTGTGTTTGGGCCACATCACAAATCAACAGCTGATCAAATTGTCCGCAAACTGCCACAAATTAGTTCAGGCGCATAACATTAGAAAAACTTTATGAAAAATTAGGAAATATTATTAATATTTATTGTAAATTATTTGCAATAATACAAATTTAAAATTATGCTTGACAAATAAATATCTTAGATATGACATTATATTATTAGTCAGGATATATAGTCGAGGATAGGAATTGTTAGAATCAAAGATTTTTTATTAATATTTTTTTATTCTATGTAAATAATCAAGTGCCACTGTGCATGTGCTGTAAGGAACGCGGTGTACTTTAGCAATAACTATATTATATATTATTATAGTTAAGGCTAAATGGTATTAAGTTGTAATAAATAATTATTCAAATAATTAACAAAACCAACAGATAATTTATGCTTAAAAAGCAATATTATTACTATTAGAATTTCTTTGTTTTACGCACTTTACCTTTCATTGTTCTTTGTTTAAAAACATTTTATTAATTGGCTATAATTGTTAGCTATATTATATGTGCTTTGTGTAAGATTGTTTCATATATTTTTAATTATTATTGTGTTTTTTATTTAATTAATATGTATTTAACAAGTTTATAGTATTTATTACAAGAGTACTACTTACATTTGATTTACAATTCTTACAAAAGGAATTAAAAGGAATCATAATTTTAAGGGACAACAAAGGACTTATATACCAAACTTTAAAACTGTTTGGGAATTACAAATATATTACAAATACAGATCTAAAATGATGAAGTAAACTTAAAAATGCTGAAATTTCATCTAAGTTATGTTAAAAGATATAATAATGAATTTAATTTTAATTATATTGAAATACATAACAATACTTAAATTGCAATTGATTTCATAGGCAGCCCTCGATGCATTTTTATTTTTAAAGTACATATATATATATATATATATATATATATGTCTGATGTCTGTGTTTTTTTCCCTTGCATTATTTATCTTTCTTGAATTCCCTGTGGTACGTTCTGTGCCAATTTGTAAAAAAATGTAAATTCTTGAGCGTAACAAGAAAAAATTCATCTTCGTCAGCTTGTTGGGGAATTATCTAATGGCAGCACTTGGCGTTGCAAAGTGAAAAGATTGGGGTTAGTTTTTATGCCTTGTCTGGCAAGCCGCTTGCACTATTTCCTTTGTGATCTACCCGTGAGTTGTGTACACAGCCACCAG
>JBAMCO010000311.1:0-11164 GCA_037075125.1 Hirtodrosophila caputudis | reverse complement strand
AAGTTACAGTTGCCTACAAGGCCAGCCAAGTAGTACTAGAAATAAATTCGTGGTGTCTAAAGGATTAGTGTCCTAATGGATAGTGCTATAAGTATGATTTGTTAACAATCAAATCGATTTGTTATCCCCCTAGCCCTAGCTTTCAATATATAATAAAGTGATTCTTATCGAAAGAATTCGTCAATCAATTAGATTAGAATTTCATCAATTTGCTGCTATTAAAGTGATTAAACGAATTTCGTATTGAGTTGTGGAAGTCCAAGTTAAAGTTGTTTGAGTCAGGCATGGAATGAAACGCGTTTCTTGTGCGTTTTTAAACGCTTCGAATGGAGGAATGTTGTAGGCGTTTCAAGTGCGATTTGGACGCGGTTTTCACGCGTTTCAGAAACGTTTGATCAAGTAAAAAGATTAGCTTATATGTTTGCTGATAATAGAATGAAACGAAATCTTTATATATATCCGTTATATATCTATTACCAATTCCACTTTAATATCACATCTAGGCTATATCCTATTTCAAGCTGCTTAAAAATAATACCCAAACTTTCTTAAAGCATCACAATCCGGGGTTTTGTTCTTCGCGCTTTCATGCCCTGCTCATTTTTTGCGCAATATTAATTTCATATCTTGATTTTCGTGTCATAACTTTGACCCAAATTGTCTAAGCCTACCTATGGGCTTTTGTGTTCGTTTAAAAGTCGGCAACTTTTCGTTTCGTTGTCTCGAGTGCGCACACACATACACACAGCACTCACAGCACAACAAAAAAAGAAACCCCAGCAGAGAAAACTAGACAGCGTCTCAACCAAAATATTACTACTACTACTACTACTACGACTACGACTACTTTCCCCCAGTTTATTCCCTAACCAGAGCACGTTTTGCACGCCTCAAGTTGGTTGCTTTCATTCTTTGATAGTTGGCATTGTGTTGGCAAAACAAAAGCGCATTGTTTTGGTTCGCCAGCGAAATTTTCTTTCGATTTCCTTGACTTTTATGCACTTGCTGCAAGTTATTTATGGGGCCTGGCATTGAGCTAAGAACTTTTTAGGTACAGCGAGCGAGCGAGTGTGTGTGTGTGTGCGACGATATCATTGTTCTAATACCTATTAAAGAGCTTGAAAAGACATCATCCAACCACGTCCAGTCCCTTTAAATAACTAATTCTATTTTTTTTATCTTACTTACACATTCTTGTCTTTGCTATCTAGTTACTGTGGAGAGTCTGACAATGACTGAGATTCGTATACCGAAGCACATCATGCGACATGAGGATGCTGTTTTGGGCTGCAAATTCGATTTGGATGGCGAGAGTCTGTACTCTGTGAAATGGTACAAGGATGGCTTCGAATTTTATCGCTATGTGCCACGTGATATGCCGCCTGGACAGGTATTTCCGTTGCCCGGCGTCGATGTGGAGGTATGTCAATGTTTTCAACTAATCTGATTCAATTCCCTGCAATCGAGTAGGCAGAGGAGCGATTTTTTTTTTTTTTTTGCTTTTGATTTCATTGAGTTTCACTCGTCAAAGTCAATTATTTGTAGAGACGAGATAGGCAGGAAATATATATATATATATTCTACTTCGTTTGTTGAACATTTTCGGAACTCAATGTAATGTACTCCAAAAATAAATCGAAAGTGTTGCAGACATTGGAAGAGACTGTGCCGCCTCTAAGCCAAGATGATGCCATTGATATGATAGCGGAACTGATACGCAAGCCAGAGAGCAATCCCATCGAGGCCGGTTTACGTTTGGGCAGGATTGACAAGAACCAAATGCATATGCATATGCATATGGATAGCACAATGAAACTGCATAAAGCTATCGAACATTTTGATGCCACTTCGGAAGAATTGGACAGTGTCCTGCCAGTAAGCGATAAGGAATTGAGTGAATTGGTTGAAGCGGCAACATCGTTGGATGACGATGACGATGATGACGATGACATTGATGCGGAAGATGATGGCTACGATGACGTCGATGATGATGATGATGATGATGATTATGATGACGATGAGCCTGATGCAGGAGATGAAAGCGTCGAACGTTATAACTTCATAGATCAATTACAATGACCTGCAACTCATTCAAGGAGTTTTTTTTCATTGATTTCAAATTAATCTCCCTCATTCTTCTGTTGTACTATGTAATGCACATTAACAAAATTATTATTTCAAATTAATATTTAGTCTGCAAGCTAATTTTATTCATTATTTTTCTAAGTGTAGTTTAGCAATTGGTAAATTTGATTTGAGATAAAACTGGAACTGCTACGCGTAGTTTATGCTTGCTCTGGGCCTTGGCATTCAACCGAGAGTCCACTCCCAAATATAATAAATATGTTGACATCCTTAAAGACTTCAGCTGCCATAACTTTCCTGTTAAAGTACACAGACAACAGCTTTCTTTATTGCAAACAAAAAGTAAAATTTATATATATTTTTTGACAATTTTCTTTTGATATTTTTTCTACCGATTCTTTATATGCATTATATATATTATCTTTGATATATATATTAAGTTCTTCCCTGCAAATTTGCTCTCCAATTATCGAGCATTTAAATTGATTGGCATAAATGTGGAATTTTTCAAGCTGCAGCAGTTGCAACTTAATATGAAATGATATTTTCAATGCCCATAAGGATATTATACTATACGAATGTATATATATATACATATATATATTAACCTACTTGCTGATTTCGACTTTGACTTTATCAAATTTTATTTATATATATTTCTTTTTACATTTCTTTCACTTTCAGCTGCAAAATTCAACAGACATTGCTGTTGTGCTGCGCTCCGTCAGCCTACAGTCAACGGGTCGCTATCGGTGCGAAGTGTCCGGCGAGGCGCCTTCGTTTCAGACAGTTTCCGGTCACGAGGACATGATTGTTGTGGGTAAGTAGTGGACAGTGCTGTGTGTCTATAAATGTGTGTGTGAGAAAGAGACAGAGAGTGGTGAACAAGGACATGCACAGCAAGATTAATTGCTCAGCAAGGACTAAGCGATGAAAAGTAATCTGTTTCCTTTTCTTTGTAGCACAGTGTATACACACACATATACAGATACATATATACATATATGTATAAAATATTTCGCATTTATTTAGTTTATGCTTCAGCATTGTTTCTCGCTGCGATTTACAAATTCTCGAGCATGAAACCTGTGCCAAAAAACAGAGAAAAAAAAATGCCCCAAAAAAGTTAAAGCAACGCAGCAGTCAGCCACTTGGCTAGTTGGGCAAGCGTTCAACAACCTTCACATAGATACAAATGCCGACACACACAATGTCTGCACATCTGTCTGCGTGTATATATAACTATATGTATATGTATATGTATATGTATATGTATATGTATATGTATATATATTTTGTATTATTTTGCTGGCAAATTGCCCATGTACGTGATGCAATTCTGTTGCTCACTTACAGCTCCAGAACAGGATATGGGCTACAGTTCTTGCTATGTGGCGAACTGGAAGGGAGCGATGAGCAGTGTAGGAAGTAGTGGGCTTGAGCTTTAGCTTGGGCTTCAGCTAGTGCTGGGTCTGATTCCGACTGGTTGTGCAGCAACTTAATTTGAAATTTTTGCGCAATCCAACAGAACATGGCGAAAAACGCAATATGAAAAAGTGCTTTGGGGAAAACTTAGAATAAACGTGTTTAATAACAGCCGCAAAGGCCATTTGAAGCGCCAAAACTGACGGCGGCAACAGCTTCCACAATAAATCCCAGTTGCCGGTTTGCTATTTGCGCGTTTTCCCTTTTTTTTTTTTGTTGGTTTGGCTCCCAGAATGTTGAATTTGGTTCTAACACAGTTATTGCAAACTCCTGATGCAACATACGCAAAGCATAACGCGAGCGTTATGGTGGTATACCAAAAGTGCATTAAAATTGAATAAATTGAATGAAAATTATACACTGTATTATTGCTATAATCAGGGGCTATTACAACGCTGATAGTGAACACGCAATTGTAGTGAATTGAGCGGGAAACATAAACAAACTTTGAGTGTATAATACAGCTAAAGCTATTTATTTAGTATGCAAATTAAGCCTATGATTTGGAGTAACTTGTATACGCAATTGCGTTTCCCTTACTTTTCCAATGATATATCAACAGTTCGCTTTCCTCTTATATATAGTAATACCTTTGAAGCCATATTCTCTAGCTTAAGTCGTGCAGATTATCATCCATTTGTTATTAAACAATAGCAACAAAGCATCTGTCTATAATATATATACACTGAAGAGCATATATACAGCTCTCTAAGCTTAATCAAAGTCTAATTAATGTTATATGTTATTTAAGCCCTATTGCTGTTAACCAAAATTGCATTCGATTGCTTGAAATTGCAATTTGTATTTGTTGAATGCCAAAATTTGATCCGTTTGAGTGCAATTCTGTCATTTGATAAGCTCAAAACTTGCACATTTATCCTGTCGGTTGCAAGTTGTAGCAGTATAATGCGAATATTCTAAATCAAATTAGACTAATCATGGTATTCTCTGACTGCATAAATGTAACTAAAAGTCAAGCCAAGTCCAAAGTATTTCCAAGTATTTCAACGAGTGTGTCGAGTGAAATATACAAATCCATATATAGTATGACATAAACTGGTAAATGGGCGTCTCCAATATCATTATGATTATCATTTTGACATCAGCAAATACTCAGTGCTGTACAGTGCTCAATTGTTATTCCCCAGGTAATTTTGTGCTTATTTCCGGTTTGAGGCGGCAGCAGGTGCTGCTACGAGTGGGACTATCAAAATGTGTATATCGCATAATTAGGCTAACCAACTAACGCTGCCTAGTACTTATATATATATATATAAACATATATATACATATATTGTATATATATGTATAGCAATCAGAGCTACACATTTCCGCTTTTGCTGGGGGAATTACTTAATTATGCTCGACTTTAATGTTTGCCAGGCTCAGATCTAAATCAAAGCTATACTCTGCTACAACGAGCCGATACAGTTGGTACCAGAGCTTAGATGGTTTCAAACGTAAGCGGATTATATCAGCCGTATTATGGGTATGATGTCTATTGCAGATCTATAAAGTAAATGAATCACCTGTTAATGGCAAGCTGGGGCCCCAAGTGAAATTGTTTTCTAAATGAAAAAAATCAAATGATTTAAATTACCGGAATAATGAAATTAATGCGATTGTATATGTATATGTGTGTATGTGTGTTGTTGTTGTGTGTGTGTGTTCGTTGTGGCTGAAATAATTGAATGTGATTACTGGCGCACGGCTAAATGACGAGGCAAAATACATTTGACCCAGTTAGTGGGCCTAGTAGATGGCTTCCACTGATAGCTTACTGGCTGGCAAAAAGGGATAATTGAAGTGCAGGCGCGGAAATTGAAAAATAGAAACGGAAAATATTGTCGACTGAGCAGCAGCAGCAGTAGCTGAAAAAAGCCAAAGCGAACGAACGACCGAACGAATGAATGAACTAACATTGCAGCAGTAAATTTGATTACCATAAGCTGCCTTGACGGGTTTATTATATATATATATATATATATACTACATACCGAAATATTTATGATTTTTTGGCAGTTGAAGTTATGGCCGTAACCTTTTTATAACTTTGTTTGAAAAGAAAATTCTAATGCCAATTTAAGCTGACAATTTTGGGTTTTTGGTTTCCACTCTTGGCAAAACTGTTTCCATATTTATCCACTGGCGCAGAGTAAGCTCCATTAAAATGGCCAACAATTATTACCAATTGAAACAAGCGGTCAAACAAATGAACAGCTCACAAGAGAAAATAAAGAAAAGGGTTTTTTTTTGTGTCAGTAGAAAAGCAAAGTGGAAAAGTGGAAAACGTGTCGTACAAAGCGCGCTTAATGACAAAGAAAGAAACAAACAAAAAAACAGAAAACGGGCAAAATGAAGAGCATAATAAAAATAAAGAGGGAAAGTATCAACAGCTCAATCAATGTCAGGGAAGCGTGAAAATAGTCGCAGCAGCACATAAAAGACTGAAAATAATAATTTATGCAGTTGAGTAGAGACGAACAATAAGAAACAAGCATGAAAATAACATAGAATGAAAGAACGAATGAAATAAGCAGCCAAAGGAAAACCAAAAGCAAAAGCATAAGCATTTGCCATTTCTTTTTCTCTTTATACTTTCTACAAGTTTTTCCTCATTTCTTGGTTTAACTGCCACAACAAGGCCTTGCATTTATTAAAAGAAATTTTGCTGTGGGCGTCAGCAGCGCAGCGGCGGCAGCAAAAGGGGGCAAATATATTAATACAAGAGCAATCAAAATGATTATCATTATTAATGCGAATAGCGACTACCCAAAAAATAAAGCATCAAACAGTTATTTGGGTGTATATGGCAAAGCAAATCCAAGATATTCTTAAAAAGCAGCCATTGGATGTGCCAGGATGTGTGCTAGGCTTTAAGTTGCGCTAGAACAAGGTGATACTGTACTAGAGAGGGAGGATTGATGGGTCTTAGTATATCGAAATGGGTCTGATCATCATCAACTAGGGTCCCTATAGAGTTGCTCTATCTAGCAAGATTCTCAGAGACTATAAGAACATAGTATTCTATACTGGCCTGTACAGCTGGCTCTTAAATACAAGGATCGCAGAGACTATAGAAGTTTGGTTTATAAATTATGTTCCATAGTTTTCTTTATAGAGTTTTTCTCTTCAATAAAAGAAGCTCAGATTCATTAAGAATTTGTGGTATAGTATTTGCTACTTTGAAGTGTCGTATACAGAGCTGCCCTTTTCAATTCTTCGAGGGAAAGATTGGTATTTAATAGTTTCCTGTACAAGTCCTTTTGAATGCTAGAATCTAAGAAAATATAGAACTTTAAGATACAATTTATGTACCTAATAGAGCCCTGTATAGAGTTTTCTCCCTTTACACAGATATGCAATTAGTTTAAACCGTCTTAAACCAACATATTGCAATATATAGCTTCTAATTTGACCTATTTCATTCATTCTATATACCCGTACAGCATAAACAAACGAATTTCCACTATCAATTCACAATTGTCTAAACCAATGAAAGGATCTTAGAGACTATCAGAGTTTTGTATAAAATTGTGTGTGTGTAGCGTCAAATGCAGATTAAAACGAACTTTGTCTATAAATAGCTTCAATATGTGACACAATAATAATAGGTTACATGCTCTGTTCTGTAAGAGATTGGTTTATATTCAACCAACTACAATATACGGAGCTTCCATTCATACAACAGCCAATTTCAATTGAACTACACTGCTTGCTGGCACTGCCGCTGCACTGCTTGTAGGGCACAGCTAATTGGGCACAGTCTGTTCCTTCTTTGGGCAATAGACAAGGCTAAACAACTTGCTTTCTACTATACAAATATTCAACAGAGAAAATGTGACACAGTTTAAAAAAAAAAGTATATGTAAGTGTGTAAATGTGTGCGTATCTGTGTGCGTGTCCGTACATGTATGCATGCATATATATATATATATGTATATATAAATCCCACAGTCGATTTATTTAGATTCCTTGTCGAGTTTCAATGCAAGCTGACTGTCTGTCCATTGGCTGGCTGACCCAATTGGCAAACATCCAGGTCACAGTCAGACACGATGCTCGACCATAGCTGAAAGCACAACAACAACAACAACAACAACAAACTGCTACAACTTGCAAAAATTGCACACAAAACTTTGCCAATTGTTGTTGCAATTGTGCATGGCTATTCGGAAAGTGACCCCCTCCCTTTCCCTCCACACACCGACACACCAAACCCCAGCCATTACCTCAAAAGCTTTAACGTACTATTTTTTTGATTCTTTACAATTTTTCCCATAACGTATACGTATTCAAATGGTTTGCATTGATTTGAGTTATGTTCTTCGCTTTATGTTTTTTATTAAATACTTAACTGCTATAGCAACACATAAATCACCAGGGATTTGAACTTTAAATCAAATAATTATAAATATATATATATATATTGCAGATTAAGCGTTGTGTATATAAAGAAGCTTAAGAAGTATTTTTAATGAAAAGTTTTAAATGGAATTATATTTTGGAAATTTATTAAATTTGTATTAAAAATAAATCGTACAAATCAAAACAATAAGATTTCAACATTTAAATTGGCCACAACAACATTTTAATAGGTTCGTAATCTGTTGTTTGTGTTGTTTATTTATATTATATATCGGATTATACAATTAAATCTACGAAAGGTAAATCTGATAGGTATAAAAATATAATATGTTGTGAGCTTGTTGGTGCTGCGAAGTTAATGACCTAGGGTTATATTTTTAACTCCTACGATGATATCAAAAATATCAGTTGAAAGGTAATAGAGTCCCTTTCAATCCACTTTCACTTAGTTCCCCTTTTTAATGGCACTTAAACTAGCTCATAAAGTGTAGCTTAGTACTCTATCGAATCCATTTATTTCAAATAAAAAAAGTTTATAAAATCGATATAAATTCCAAATATTGCAATTACCTATTAAATGAATCGAAAGTCATTAAAAACTTTAAATAAATTTGGTGACATTTGGGCAGTTTATTTAAAATATATAAGCACACACATACATACACACACACACACACACACACAGCGCAGTCTGTATTGCAATTGCTTTTGAAAATGGTTTATTTAATGGCTAATCGATGTGGCCACCACAATGTCCACAACATTGTCTCATTGCAGTCACGCCCAGGCATGGACCACAAATCACTGGCGGTCAGCCTCGATACCAAATTGGGGATATGGTGAGGGTAAATTGCACTTCGGCATCATCGAAGCCTGTGTGTCATCTCAGTTGGCTGATTAACGGTATGCATGCAAACCGTTCGCTATTGCGTCCCTATGAACCCCTATCTGTTGGCCGCGAGGGTCTCGAGGTGGCACGTCTCGGACTGGAGTTTCGTGTACGCGGATGACATTTCAAGCATGGCGACATGAAGTTGAAGGTAAGTTATGGTTGAGTTGGATTGACTTTAAGCTGATTATGGCGCACTGAAATTAATACATTACAACGGCCAACGGAGCACGAGCAGCAGCGCACCACATACATCGTACAACGTACAGCCGGATAACTGGACAGCAGGACAACCTCCAACGTCCAACGTTTTGATTCAATTTGCGACAACATTACATGACAGCGCATGTTGATTGCTATCTGGCAAGCCGGGGCAGTTGGGCCGATTGGATGGTGTGGTGGTGCGGTGCGGTACGGTGTGGTGCGGCGAGTGCAAATGTGTGTCGTAAAGGCCACAAAATTTCATGCGAACACGGTTTGGACTTTTATGAGGCGACTACTACTGACGGCAACTGGCAACTGATGACTGCCAACCAACTCTGGTCAATCTCCACCATGGGCATCCATTACCATTGACCGTTTGCATATGTGGCGGGGTCATTTTCCCAGTTATCAGTGTGTGTGTGCGTGTGTGCATGTGTGAGTGTGTCAGTTAATGAAAGCATAAAACTTTTAGTGTGGGCCATCAATGCTGCCTTCTCCAAAAAAAAAGAAGAAAATTCCTGCGCCGCAACGCACACAGATTTCATGTGCCAGTAAACAGCAACAGCAACAGCAACACCAACAGCAACTGTATTATGGTCCTGTGTTTCTTTTTGACTTTGCCATTGCAGTGTGTCGCCAAAATATCATCAGTCTATTGGCAGAGCAATGAGGAAAGCGTCGAGAGTGATAAGCATCAGCGAATACCTGTGCTGGAGTCGAGGGAAACGGTACGGCAGCTGGACAAATCACTGGAAGGTGAGTAGCATCATCAATCATTGCCAGCACTCAACAGTTGTCAACAGTGCAGCCTTGCTCTATTTGCAATCCCCTCTTTCTACATCTCTACCTCTTCTTCTTCTCTCTCTACTCTTTCTCTTGTGCTCCATTCAATTTGGTGTTGTTTTTGCTTTAACCGCAAACCAAAAGCAGACAAGCAGCTCAAGAAGAGTCGACGTCCTGCGGCAGCTACATCTGTTGCTGCTGCCGCATCATCAAGCGCGAGTGCGTTCGCAACCATGAGCTGGTCAAGGATATTAGCAGCGAAATCCATAGCACGAATTTCACTCTACGCACTGCCAGTCTTAATAGCATTTCTGTGTAATGCTCGCGCCAGTTTGTATACTAAGCCGCCCGGCATCATGCCCACAACGATGAACACGGAGTGTAGAGGCAAAAGCATCAGCTCTTGTTGTTGTTGTTCTTACTCGGAACATGACCACTGCCTGTTGGTCCAATTAAGTGGCAAGAAGCAGTCCATAGTGGCCAGATAACAATTAACAAAGATGTATGGCACTGTCTATTCAGCTAACTTGTCGTCTCCAACAACTCCAGACAATGCCAAAGAACAACCTCATTAAATCTGTGTAAATAAACCAATGCAAAGCACAAAACAACAAGAAGTATACGCCGCGTTTGCCGTGTGCGGCTAATCAATATGTAACTAAGCTAAGCTGTAAATAAGAAAAAATTGCAAAAAAAAAGTTTGTCATAATTACGACAGAATTTTTCAGACAACAAATCGGAATACTAGCATATGGCAGTTCCTTGTGAGCTTTTGTGCAGGCTAAAATATATAAAAAAAAATCTTAACTGTTGCTCAAAATTAAAGCAAAAAGCGTAAAGTATCGAGAAAAATATTCAATATAATAAAACTCAAAGTAAGTAGCCAAATGTGTACAAGCCTAGTTCTAAGTACAATCAAATAGCTTAAAGTTAATATTATTAAGATTTACCAAGCGTAAAAATTTCATAGTAAATCAAAATCTGTTGTTTGTGCTTTTGTTTTTGTTTTTTTTTTTTGTAGAAAGCCAAAAAACATAATCATTGCAAACATTAATAAACATTTGAGCAAAAATGCAAGTTGTGACTAAAGCTTATAGATGCTCTACGCAAACAATTCATATAATTCATATTTAATTTCAACTATTTAATACAATTTTTCCGCTTTTAGACATAACTATAGTAAATATAGCAAAAAATATATATAAGCAAGAGATAATTTATATACTAGCAGATAGAATAATCCGACGCCTGTACATTTCCACAGAATAAGCTAATGTAAGCATTAAATGTACAAATCATTTACAAATCTATATACCTATATATGGTACTATATATTTATAATTATAAATT
>JBAMCO010000305.1:0-11240 GCA_037075125.1 Hirtodrosophila caputudis | reverse complement strand
TGTGTGTGTGTGTCCTTGCTGGCTAAACTATTTACGTGTATGAGATACTCTTGATGCGTGAGATGCTTGCAACCATTTTGTATGTTGACTGCTTTTTGTATCTGCTGCGTGTGTGTGTATGTGTGTGTATGCGCTCTTTAACAGTAAATGTGTGCAAATGACAGCAATATGACAGGCCAAGGCAACAACATTAGCAACAACAACACAAGCACATTATCCTTGCCAAAGGTTTTAGTGTCACTGTCAGCAGGTGTTCAGCTCACACACACACACACACGCACACATACACGGACTGTGACACCCAACACACACACACACATAAAGCAAGGCAAAGGTCAAAGCTGTTGCTGCTGACACTCGCAACATTTGCTAATCAAATGTTGCCCAAGCACTTTCACACGGCGCTAATCAAACTGTTTGCTTTGCATTAGAAAGCAAGTTAAGTGCAAATGCAATCAAACAGGTTTACAGTACAAATACACACAAACACACTCACACACACACACAAACATATCATACATAGATATAGGAGTAGTTGTAATGTGACGGCAGAAAAGAAGGAAAGAAGAGCTGGAATTTAATGGAGTATTAAGCATAAATTAAAGAGGATTGACTTAGGTAAACTAAGCGTTATTATATCTTTAACATTATTATTAAATTATAGTATATTATATATATTATTCTTCATTCTTTTTTTTATATATAATTCTTCATTCTTTCAGCGTTATATCATCATCTATCCTATAAGCTCCATTTGCTCTAATTTTAAATGCCCAAAAATGCGCTCTTAATTACGCATTCGAAAGAGAAGTGGTTTTCCATGCTCTCAAACTGTCCTGCAGTGTTCCGTTGTAACAAAACAGAATACGATAAATGACAGCCAAAAAGCAAAGGTTTTGGTTGCGTTTTTGTGTTTTTTGGTGTTTTTTTTTTTTAGTTGAAAATATCGCGTGCGCGAGTGCAAAGTGCGTTTTAATTGCGCGCTTGTTGCTAATCGTAAGTGAAAAACTGTGTAATTGAATCTAATTAAATTTGTGTAATTTAATTATGTGTAGCTGTGCATAATTTGCTAGTTAAGTTGTGGTTTGCATAATTTTTTTGTTTTGGTTTTTTTTAGAGTGAAATTGTGAAAGTGGCAAAGAAAGCTAAAGCTATATCTGTGTTGGTGGGGGAGTGCAAGTTAAGCATTACACTACAGAGAATTTGAACATAAATTAATAATTCCAAGAAATTCAGCTCAACAATGTAGATAGTGTGTGATTGTATTATGTGTGGAAGAGAATGAAAACGATTTTCCGCACGTTTTTCTTTGGTAAGTTTTAAATTACATTACATTAAGAATATGTGCTAATAGTGAAATTATGCACAGAGTGCGAATAATTGCCATTTGCGTTCAATTTTGAGAATTATTATTTCATTTAACTCTATAATGTGTATAACGGCGCTCCGCTGTCGGTAAGTAAAGCGAGGGAAAAGGACGCAAATATTAATAGGGAATTATTGCAGTTAAATTGCCAGTGCTGCAATTGCATTGTTGTTGCTTTGATTTCATTCCACTGCCCACTATTCACAGATATGTATGTACATATGCACACTCACTCTCTGCATTGTGATTTACTCTCAGTAGTAGCGCTTAACTAACTGTAGATCTCTTGTGCTCACGACTCAGTCATACGCTCTCTGAACTGTAGGCTAAGCTGCCGCTCTCAGAGTGAGTGAGAGCTCACTGGCAATACACTTGATTCCTAATGCAGCATACATGTGTGCGTGAATTTGCTCAATAATATGTATGTATGTGTTAGGCGTGGGAATTTTATTTGTGCTTGCTTAATGAGCAGCTTCGTAATAGACTGCAGCCGTAATCAACTGTGCAATGATCAGGTTGAACCAATCTTGTTGTTGTTGCTGCGCTCGTTATCTATCATTTGCATGCATTGCCCATAGTTGAGCACATCATTCGCTCACTCTCTCTCTCGCTCTCTTTTAATCGAGTGTATTAGCTATGCTTATGTTATCCTGTGTTGACTGTTGTTTGCGCATCGGCTTTCTGCTTCGTTAGTCAGTCGTTACAGGCAACTTATTGTCGTATTAACAGCTGAAAGTGTTTAATATCTAGTGCAGCTACTTTAACAGCTGTTAACTTGTGCCTATTCCAACCACATTAACCACATGTATGTTATGTTATTTCTGTAACTTTACCTTTGCATTGAGTACTGTTGAGTTAACAGCTGTTAAAGTAATTGCAGCAAGTACTTTTAGTTATAAGCTTTAAGCTTTAATTTATCACATGCATGATTTTGTTTATAATTTAAACAAACTCTGCAAATATAAATATTTTGAAAAAGTTTATCAAAGATATAAAGCAATTTCCCATGTTGCATTATTCATTCAAGTGCTAGAAAATCCGCAATGACTTCAGATATTGATAATATTAACGCTTATGTAAATTGGCAAGGCGAATGCATCAAAATGTCCATTTACTAAACGTCTTATACACATACACACCCATATGCATAGATAGCTGATATGTGTGTGAGTGTGTGTATGTGGGTTTCTGCATATTTCGCCTGTCACTGATTTCTCAATAGATTTCACAGTGAAATATGCATAAATCATATCGCTAGCTGGACTTAGAACGAACGTTAAGCAAAAGTCAGTAAAACCGACAGTTGCATACCAACACACACACATGCACAAAGCGCAATACACACAGATACACACACACACAGTGTAGAAGTCAGCTGCGGTTTTCTAAGAGGGGGCAGCTTTGCTTTTTATGCAACACTTTTTTTGTGTGCTGTCAGTTTTTATTTGTTCAGCAGCAGCCACAGCAGCAGCAACAGCAGTCGCAGTAGCAGCAGCAGCAGTCGTAAAATTTTCTGCTGTGTTGTCGCCGCAGTCAAAATGACTGTGAAAAATAAATGTTAATATGCCAAGACAGAGAGCATCGTGTGGTCTGTGATAAGGTTTCAAATATACATATACATATAAACATGCATATAGACACACATGTGTGTGTGTGTAATTCTTGCCCACTGCACTGTGGAACATGTAAGCTTATATGTGAAATAATTTTAGTGTTTTGAATTATTTAAATTAACAAACTTTTGCTGGTATCAAATACATTTTAACTGTTAACATTAACATTTGCTGTTAAGTTAACAGAAAAAATGTTAAAAATGTTATTTGTAGTTATTAGTCAAGATATATAATTATTGTATATTGTAAGCATAATTTGTTACAAGTTTACACACTGTCCACATAGCTTCTCCTCTAGCAAAAAGCTTCAATAAAAGCTTTCATGTCGTACTGAGCTACAAATTTGCAAAAGAAATTTTCGGTTGCCCCACAAACCTATAACCTATTCGTATTGTTGAGCAAAAATTACACCACAATAGCTGAGTTAGTTTTAGTCCAATAAATTGTATAAATTGCCCATAGTACATGGTCATAAAACATATGAAAGCGACAAACGTTTGCCCTAACATGACCACACAAAGGCAGCCACCGCCGTGTCCTTCTCTGCTGCTTAACCAACTCTTTCTGTCCGTTACGCGCTTATTTGCCATAATATACATAATAAAATGGGACATATAAACATAACACCCGACTGCAGTATGCTCTGTTTATCGCCTTATGCACACACTTAAGCGTAGGCACGATCATTGCACAACCCAACATACCCTGTTAGCGATTTGGAAGAGCGTATAAAGAACAAACATATAAAGCAATGGCTACTTGCTACCAATTGCAGACGTGTACTTCCGCTCTCTCCCGCTCCCACACACTCTGGCTGTCTCTTTCCAGCTAGCTGCTTGTCTCATAAGTTATAATCTGTGCAAAGAAATTGCAGCAGCGACGCTCGCAACGCATATAGCGTCAAATTTACGAGCATTGCGCGCTTTTGACGCCTCTTCCGCTTCTTTACTCCTGCCTTTTGACTTCTTCATCTCACGTTCACTCCCTCTCTTCTCTCTCTCTTCAGCTCTCTTGCTGTTTCGCCTCTTTCAATATTGTTGCGGCCGCATATTTACGACTCCTATGTGTGTGTGTGTGGTGTGTGTGTGTTGGGTGTGTGTGTGTGGTGTGTGGTGTGTGTGGTGTGTGTGTGTGCTTTGTTGGGAACATTTTGCATATTTATAGCATCAACTGAGGATATTATAAATTTTTGCCAAGATGTTTATATTTTGGTAATCCCCACAGATATTTTGAATAGAGCCATGTGCATTGATGATATAGTTGTATTTATCGACTTGAACAAATATTTATTTAATATTAATAGCATAGCAGGAAACATAGAATTGCTTGTACTAAACATGCAATTTATAGAATTATTTAAATATTTATGAGGTTTTGGCATTTGGAATGTCCCCAACTGCACCCTTAAGCTAAGCTTATACTAAAAGTTATTCAAATTATGGGCTTAATGCCATCAATTTGCGAGTGGGAACAAGGGGTATCTAAGACTTGCAATAAATTTGATCTGTGTATGTTAAACAGGAACTATCCATAAATTTTGATGCCTTTAGATCTAATAATATAATATCTTAATTCTGTTAACTTACAGAGGCCTACTTATATCATAATATCTTAGTTCTGTTAACTTACAGAGCCATATATAACTAAACCGTCTCGACTGTTCATGCTAATCGGGCATATAGTATATACTTCTTTATGGCATCAAATAAGTCTTGTACTTTTATATATGTTATGTGTGTGTGTGTGTGTGCCTTAGCATATTCTCTTAATTATTACTCTTTATGTATAGGATATAAAAACAATTCATATTTTGTCTTACAAAGCAAACCCAAATAATTTATTAGAGTATATTCTAAGAATTAAGCTGTTATTGGTTTCCAATGAGTAATTAGTTAATTGAAAAACTTGCTAATATTATTATTATTATTATGTTGAGGTGAGCTAGGGCTATCTACAAGTTTGCGACTAACAAATTATAACTCACACCCATTTCTTGAAATGCAAGTATTTCATCGAAAGCCTTTGCTAGTTCAAAGTACTGGAAAATGCTTCCTCTATGGATACCAGCAGAGTTTGTTAGAGTGGGGCATTAATTATACTGTTATAGATTGCATTATCTGTGCGTCCTGCAACTGAGAATACTTTTTACAACCTTTGGTAAATGAGTAAATGGGGTAGCAAAACGGTGTAAATCTAAATAGATCAAGCAGGCATAAATCGGACAGTAGAAGGTATTGCCGATTCCTTACAGTATATATATGCTGAATCAACAAGAAACAGTCGTGTCTCTATAGCCATGTCTGTCTGTTCGTCTTTACATACACACAGATATTTAAGTGTTAGAGACTCCTGACAACTTAATTTGAAAGATTTAAGTGTTAGCTAAGTGCCAGCAATGCAACTTGAAAGTATCTAAATATCTTTAAGCAGCAATATTCCAATCCTACACAATATTAACATGAACAAGTTCTCCGACCTTCCAATCTTCAATCTCCATTGAGGCTAATTATTTCGTCAAATAACAGCATATTTACATTACAGCAATAAATACTTCAATTTTAATATAGATATTAAAATATTAATATTAGTATTATGTATCTATAAATAGCTGCGCTTTAATAAACAACAAAAGCAACAGCTACTAATGAATATATTTTCCATTTAGTTCTAAGTGGGTAATTTAAGTTACAAAATACATATCAGGCAGTTCATTACGGTGACCCTCTGCGAGAGAGTAAGCAAAAACACAAAACTTCGACATTTATAGGATCCTGTGGCATCCTTGCTGTCGTCCGTTTGCCTGCCCTACGCCCCCCTCAGCTCATGTTTCGTCAGTCACTTTGCATATTTTTCTGTTTTCAGCATTTATATATTTTTTCTTCTTTTCTTTTTGTTGCTGTTGTTGGTGTTGTTGTTGTCTTCTTCGGTTCGTTGTTTAAGTCCTGTGTGTGTGTGTGTGCGTGTGCTCCTGTGTGTTTCCGGAACCTTGTGCATAAATATGATGTTGATTTTTATGATTTTTATAATGTTTCATTATGTTGCGTTTTACGACACATGCGGGAACTGTGCATAGGAGTGCGAGCGAGGAAGGGAGGTGGTATTGTCGCTCTCTCGCACACACATGGCCAGGTCATATAAGTATGAAATGCGGATACGGATGCGGATGCGAATGCGAATGCGGATACACACAATGCACTCACTTCGTTTCAGTTCTAATTTATGGGCTATTCTTTATGTTGTTGCTGCTGTTGCTGTTGTTATTGTTGTTATCTACGTTTTCTGTTGTGCTTTCTCTTTTCTTTATTTTCTTTTTGGCTGTTATGAGACTTTGTTTAACAGTTGTAACACTCGGTTCTCCCCGCTTTACACGTTTTATGTGTGCGCTCAAAAGCCAATTTTGTAGAGATTTTGGTAACGGCCCATGGTCGCTAAAGGAAACTTGCGGCCTGGGCCCATTATAAGCGCATAATCTTTACAAAACACACCAACACACCAACACACACACACACATAGGCACACGCACACACACACACACACTCTCACTCAAACTCACACACACTTGCATACATGTATACTAGCATGTATTTACAGACAACAGAGCCAAAAATGAAATGGCTAAGAACATGCTGTTCCCTGCCCTGCCCTGTCCTGCCCTGCCCTCACACACTGCATAAGCTTCCTTTTAAAGCTGCCTATGGCTATCATGCCATAACACCCTATATGTGCTCATACTACGATGTATTTACTATGGCATGTTGGATAATTTTTTCTTGCTTGGCTTCCGAATTACAGTGAAACTTCAATAAGGTAAGTGAAAAACAAAGCAACAAAAACAAAGCAAAAAAACAATAGGAAAATTCAATAAGCTGAGCTTGTGCAAGTACGCAAATGTCAACTTAAATACAGATATGAGGTTTAATATGTTTCCCGTATTTATTAATTTATTACAAAATATAAACTTTATGATCTCTATCAACTAATTACCAACTAACTTTAGGCAAATTTAGCTAATGAGCTCACTCTTCTTATAGCCAATAAAACAGAATAGTTTTCTCTACTGTTTTGAGTGCATTTTAATTTTTAAACATAAATAAATAAAGTTGATTTTATTTTAAATATTTATATATCAGTCTGAACATCGTATATATCCCTTAAATATCCACATTTTTCACACGCTTTTAAGGACTCTCTTATATAAATTTTTTAATGCTACGGAAGCTCGACTGTGCGTGTGCTGTGGCTGCGCTTTTACTGCCCCGTCTGCGGTGCTATTAGTTGTCGGTATTTTACTTTCATAATTCCGTACTTCGTTCCTTAGTTCCGGGTCACTTGCACAAATTTTAAAACGCGCTTTTAGGCACTCATTGAGCATCAGCGCATGTTGGACAACATTTCATGGTAGAAGGACACTCGTCTAATTTCTGCTTCTTTTTTCATTTTTTTTTTTTTTTTGGCAATTTTTTTATGACGCTCGTCTTACAAATGAGTTTTTCTGCCCGGGACAAGGCCAATGCGGAGGCGGCCACCCAGGGGAGTTGCACAAGGGGGTAGTGGTACTAGGAAGGTGCGGGGAAGGGGATGGTGTGGCTCCCAAAGCTTGGTAAGTTGGTCGTTCAGTTCTATTGCCTGCTTTATGACAGTTTCATAGACTTTTTATGTTTATGTCCCGAGCGTTTAGTGACGCAGCTGTTGCGCTCTGGACATCACTTGTAGAGGTGGGCGTGGTAAAGGGAGATAGCTGGGGCTGGGGCTGGCGCCGGCGCCGGGGCCTGTATTCATATTTGCGTTTCTTATCTGCACGTAATTAAGGCAATGGACAAAAACCGGCTGGTGTTGGCCTACACTCCTTGGAGGCCTTTTGGCCAAGGTTCTAATCATCGTTGCCATCAACATTATTGGCAGCGCGTTGCTTGTTGTTTGGTTGGCTGGTTGGCTGGCGAGGGGAGGTTGTCATCAGGGCCCTTAACCCTTGGCAGGCCAAAATAGACGGCTTTTTATGCCTCTAGGCGATCGTTTGTTAGTGTTGTTGTTCTCGCTGTTGTCGTTGCTGTTGTTGTTGTTGCCAAACTATTTGCCTTTCACAATGCTCGCGGGAGCAATAATGTCTGGCACTCTGCGCCTTCATCGACATTCAGACAGTAGCAGCTGCTAACCTGCCCCGACCCCTTGCCGACACTTGCCGCTTGCCACCACTGTGGCATCTTGAAGCAGCAACCCCTCGTCATTGTCTGTGGCAGCTTGTAGTTATTTCTTGCTGTTGTTGTTGTTGTTGCCGCAGATAACCTGCTTTGTATAATTCAAGCAGCTTCTTAGCCTCGCCTCAAAAAGCATATTTGCACCTGCGGCATCAAGTTGCCCCCATACTCCCACTCCTACTCCCCATCCCTGCGCTTTCCTTTCGTTTCCTTTTCCTTTAATTCTAACCCCTTTATCGTTGATTGCTAACAGGTTAAAGTTTAACATTTAACAGATTTTATGTTTGTTGTGTTGATTTTTGCATTGAATTTTTAATTACACGCAAATTTTGAAGTCTGAGCTGCCAAGCCAAGCGGATTTCTTGATATTTGACAGCTTGTGCAGGGCTGCAGAATATTTGCCAAGGTTTACAAAATCTCTCAAGCTAGTTTTATAGCTGGGAAAAAGATTAAATGTATTAAAATGGAATCTTTAAAGACGCAATTTATTTATTTATGTGGAATATTTCTGTAGCATTCTGTGTTGGAAAAATGATTTTAAATTTTCCACCTTTCATTTTAAGACTTTTAATTCCGAACTCCCAGCTCAATATTTTAACAAATATTCCCTTTTTGAAATTGTTAGACTTCTTCAAACTCTTAAATACATATTTGAGCTAGTTCAAATGCTACAGATTATTGCTTAGAGCCATACAAATCGCTTATGAATGAATTTAATATTTCATTGATATTGTAAGCATAATTAACATTGTTAATTTGACTTATTTTTGCTTGTTTTAATTGTCAATAGCATAGTTTATAATTATGACTAAATAATTATTCTCACACAAATCATTTAATTTGAAGCTTGAATATCTTGGTAAATATTTCAGCAATAATTGATTCCTTCATTTCATGTTCATATCATATTTCATTTGTATGGAACCCTGATTTGTAGTTGTCGTTGTCGTTGTTATTGTTGTTGTTGGTGTTGTCGTTGTTGTTATTATTAAATTTTGTGTGTTGCATTTTAATGAGCGCTCGCTTCATGTTTGCTCTGCCTTTCCTCTGCCTCTGTCTATACAAACACACACAGATAGTTTGTGTCTGGTATGCTATATCCTGGCTGCATCCTGGCTCCTTTTGCGCTTAATGAGCTAGTGAAGTTCCTATAGATTTCATTCCGTCATGCCATCATGTCATCATTCCATCAACTAGTAGTTGGGCCTTCTCATCTTGCAAACTTTAAAAACACATTAAATTTCGTTTTTTTTCTTCTGCTTTTTTTGGCTTTGGCTTTGGCAGAACTCGTGTCTGTTCCTTAAGCCAATTTTGATAAGCGAGCGAGACAAAAATTTGTGTTGGGGATTTTCTGCGTCCTTATTCCGACCATCTCCACACCGCACACCCTGCTCATTGTCTGTCAATGTGGAGTCAAAAAAAAAAAAAAAACAAAAAATAAAATATTTCTACATTAAAGGTGACAGCGGCAGACGTTGACATCGTCTCCTGGTGTTCTGCCGCAGCCTCCTCTGACAGGACGAGCAGCAGCCAGGATGAGGACAACGCAGGAAACAAACAAACAACGCAGCAGTGCAAACATTCAGCAAACGAAGCGCACGGCGGCGGCATGAGACGGGTCCAAGGCGTGGCAGTGTTCGCAGTGCGTGTGTTTATTTTGTCGTAAATTGATTTTAACGGCGAATGACAAGCAACAACAACAACAACAACAGCAACAATAAAGCACGCACAGCATTTAAAAATGTATTTAACTAGAATGTAAAGCTATTTACGCAATGCTGCAGATATATACCCTTTGTGGACCCAAAGTAAAGAAACTTAAACTCAAATTTAAACCGAGAGTTGTCGCTCTGAAAGCATAAAGGATTTATCAAGCGATTTATAGTTGACAGAGACTGCCAAGTGCTGAGTTTCAATTAAATATGTTAAAGAAATAAACAAGATTTTCATATAATAATAAGTTAATTTTGAAGACAAATCAGAGTTATTGCTGCTAAGCAGCAGAAGATATTTTAAAACGGTAGAGTATTTGTGTATTAACTAGTCTTAACTAGTTACTTGCAGTATCTTTTAGTGCAGCTGATTACAATTTATGTCGAATAGGCTGAACTAATGTGTAAATTTCACTCAATTCTATTATAGGAAATGTATGTTACACCTGTTTAACTTTTACCAGAATTTTCCTATTATAACAAGTGAAATTATAGCAAAGATCTAGCCGTAGTAATATATTGAGTTAAGAGTCAGCAATGCTTGTTTTGTTTACTATTATTTTTTACTGCAAATTATTTCTACGGTAGGTTTAAGATGTGGTATGAAAGGTTCATCTGATTGTTAGCTTAATCTTTATTCAATTTATACTTTAACTTATTATAGCAAAGCTACATGTTGCTCTATTCTTTCAATGTCTGTTCCATTATATTAGAAGTTAACCTTTTTTTAAATAAGGTTGAAATTTGAGTCCAGAATTTATTAGATTACGACGTAGTTCGGACCGTTTGATGTATGACAGTTATCGGGATTTAACTCCTACCAATCCGCACATATATGCGCACAAATTAAGGTAAAGGCTGTTGCACAAACTAGCTCGGCAGTGGCGGTTGAAATATGGTATAATTAAATTGTACTTTAATTTATAAAATTATTAATATATATAAACTATTTTAGAAAATATAGATTGATTTATAAATAGTGAAACGACATGTTCTAAACTTTTTTAATTGTAATTTTATTTTGTTACTCAGATTTCTAGCAAGTTTTTGGAGAACCTTTAGAATCGAACTTCCTGATTAGTACTATGATATAATCAATTTATGTTTTTTACATATCAAAAAAGACATCATATGTCATGTACAATTAAGACAGTTTTTAGGGACTCTTCTACAACAGCTCAGCTATTAAAGTTGATCAACTTTTTATATAGATATTTTTTTATAAATACAAGCACGTCTTCACTTCTCAACACTGAAAGTTTTTTTTAATAAAAATCATAATACCCTCTTACAGAGTATATAAAAATTCTAAGCAGCCAAGGTAGCAGAGTGTGTGTTTGTGTTTGCATGGGGG
>JBAMCO010000303.1:0-11280 GCA_037075125.1 Hirtodrosophila caputudis | reverse complement strand
TGTGTGTTTTGGGTGTGAGAGGTAGGGGGCAGGGTAGCATCTCATCTTGTGGTGGGGGTAGGGAGGAATTACAACATTGTGCTGAATAGCGCCCCTAAGCTAGGTTTTTGTTTCTGTTTCTGAAGGGCGCCCGAAATATGAATCAACTGCATTTCAAATTGCAGAGTACAAGATGTCTTGAATATAGAAAAGAATATATAAGATATTATATATATTGTATATAACTGTATAATACGGATACTGTTTTTATGTGAAATCCGTCAAGTGTACGGGAAGATAGATAGATAAATAGATATAGATAGATACGACAATAATATAGAAAACTACTTGGAGGAGAGTAGAGAGAGGTACGCAAAATGCATAAAAATCAAAAAAGTTTGCATATTGTATTTTTGTGGAACGCGACTATGCCTTAGTGTGTCCAATACGATACATATCGGGATCCAATGCTGTGGATTCCAATATCAATGCGCCACACTTCTTTGGATCATCAATGCCAACAATACCACCTGGATTCAGAATTTGATAGCTGCAAATGAAATTTGTGATCATTTGGGTTGAACACTTGAGATATTTGTTGTTGTTGGGATCACTTTCAATATATATAGAGTGTATCGAATTTCTCACTTTCTCTTTTTAGGTGTTTATTTTGTTGTGTGTTGTTGTTGTTGTTGTATGTGTGTGTGTGTGGCAGAATTGAAAGTTGCTTGCGCTTTGGCGTTTTTTGAGGCAAACTTTCATATCATGATTATTGACGACTACACATAAAGAATTGAATTATTTAATAGATCTTCCATCCACTGGAAAAAGTGACTGAGAATTTCGAATTTCGAATTTGAAATTCGGCAAATAAGCAGAAATATATATACTATATATAGGAACTCTTTAATCATGCCTTGGTATGACCCAAACGGTATAGATCATCGCTCAACTCGGTGGTCTCAATCAAAATTTTGGAACATTTTTTGGGATCTTCAATACCCTTAATGCCTCTTGGGTTAAGAATCTGGTACCTGTTGATACATATATGGTGCGTAAACATAAATACTATATAGACAAGAGATCATGCTACACTAAGACAAAACAAATTTAAATCGCTATATTGATATTCCTGAAACATCAGCTTCTCCCAAAAGGACATCACAGCACTAGAACAAGAAACAAGAACTGGATACTGGTGAATGGATATTTGAAGTGGTACGCAAAACATACAATAAGTGAGGATGCGATAATACATTTGGATTGCAATTGGTGTGGACAGAGAGAGAGAGAGAGAGAGATAAAGAGAGTCGAGACTACGTGTTTAAACAACAATCATCAAAATAATGCGTGCCTTGGTGTTACCAATGCGATACAAGTCTGCATCCAGTCCTACAGCTTCCAAACACTTGGTTGCAGCGTTCTTAGGCAGTTTTTCGGCTGCCATAACGGCTGGTGCCAGAATCATATAACTATAGTTAATTTCAATAGATTATACAAGTTAAAATTTGTTTTAGTTTAAGATACTTAAATAAGAATAATATTCTAGGTAGCTAGTACTAGTCCCAATTAATTTCAGTGTATGTACAGATTTAAGTGCTTCAAGTAGTGCTAAGTGCTAACTAAATCGATTTAAATGTTTATGTATCTAAGTATAAGTATATAATATAATATAGATATAGATATATAAGTATTGGTATTGGTGTTCCTTAATTGTGTATGTGTGTACTTACCGCATCTTGAAGTCGGGGTAGACCATTCTGTTGGGGAAACCTTTACGGCAAATACGAATACCTTCAAGCACACCGTTACAAGTCAGCTGGTGCATAACCAAGTGAGCATCAACCACGCCAGGTTGTTTCATTTCATTGGGAATGATGCAACGGACGAAGTGAGGCTGAGTGGAGCGCAGAGTGGTCATCAAGCTGTTCAACTGCTCCTTGTAGGCAGATGAGACAGTGGCGAAGCCACCACCCTTCTTGCCACGACCGCCCTTAGCCTGTTCACCGCCACCAGACTGGCCAGGATGATCAGCGAAGATTTCGATCAGCAATTTGTTCTGAGACTTCTTGAACTGATCGACAACGGTATCGTTAAGGGGATCCTTGTTCTTCTCCAACCAACCGGTGATGTTATAAGCGACAACACCAGCATAATGGCCAATAGCAAAGTGAGCTGCCTGCTGGCCGGGCTTTGGTGGTTTTGGCTTCTGGAATGGAGCTGACTTGCCCAAATGGGTGTTGGTCAACTTCTCCGAGAAGGTCTGATCGGTGGCCTTGGGGAACATAGACTCCTCTTCCAGGATGGACAAGATACCCATAGGCTAATGTTTAATGTAGAGAAGATAATAATATTCCAAATTAGTACAGCTGTAAAGATCGATATATATATACATATATATATCTATATATCTAGACATTTAGTAAGAAGCACGCATTAAAACTTGAAGTAATTAAGTTTCTCGTTTCTTGTAAGCAACATAACGCTGAACAAATAGTATACTCTATATAGACGACTAGACATCTAAACATTACTATATAGTTAAGTAACGCTATTAGTATCACATATTACTTACCCTGTCTCGTTAGTTGCATATTAGATCTATTTAGTTTGTTGGTTTAGCTAGGCGTACTTATGACTAGGTTAAAGAGAAGTGCAATATATATATGTTTATTGATTTTATCGATTGCTTAGGTGCATTATTGCAATTGTGTATTATACGATATAGATTGTGTGGGTGATGATTGGTCAGTTTGGCTATCTGTATTGTAAGATAGTTGTGGCCTCTGTACCTTTTCAATTAAATCAATACACAATTGCAGATCCATGCCAAAATCAATGAAGGTCCATTCGATGCCCTCGCGTTGATATTCTTCTTGTTCCAAAACGAACATATGATGATTGAAGAATTGTTGCAGTTTTTCGTTAGTGAAATTGATGCACAATTGTTCGAAACCGTTGTACTATATTTTTTTTTTTTGTAAATCGGAAACGGAACAATATTTAACAAATAATATAGCGGGGTTAATCAAGTTCTTTATGGAAAATGTAGTCGTGTTAGTTACGTGGGTTTTATCTGAATTTCTTCCCCTGTTTATAGATAGTGATAGAGAGATAGAGCTGGGTGTATAGGATTGGAGCTAGTAACGCGTCCAGGCGCACTTCTTCCAAGAAAAATAATAGCTATAAAACATATCATATCATATAAATATTAAAACTCTTTAAAGGTTTCATCAGTTCTAGATGATTTGTCCATTTAGAGAGTAGCCTTAAACATAAATTATGAACAATTAAAAATATAGGAGCAGCAAAATGCAATAGAAAGTCTGTGAAAGTTCTGTGGAACCCGTCGACGAACCTTTTCAATCAAATCAATACAGGCCAACAAGTCCATACCGAAATCGATGAAGGCCCATTCAATACCTTCCTTCTTGTATTCTTCTTGCTCCAAAACGAACATGTGATGGTTGAAGAATTGTTGCAACTTCTCGTTGGTGAAGTTAATACACAGTTGCTCGAAACCGTTGTACTAATATTGTTGTTGTTGTTGTTGGATTGGATTGGAATAGGGTAGAACATTTAAAACAAGTGCGTTTTGGATAATTTGACATACAGTGCTCTTGGGTCTCAATAAAAGAAAGTAAAAGTGCCCTAACATAAATAGATGCTGTGCTTTGTGGGATTTGAAGTACACACTTTAGTACTTTTGTACATACAACAATCATGTTTTTACCTGTCCATTCCTGTTGACTATTAGTTGAGCTATACTTTTTGTCGCCTTGGAAAGATATATATATGCATATTGGTGCTAAAACATACACAACAAACGAAATTTCTGTGCAGACATAATCATAATAGGACACATAACATTCAGGAGTTGATCAGAATTTGATTTAAGCACCTTTTCAATCAATTCGATACAAGCCAGCAAGTCCATACCGAAATCAATAAAGTCCCAATGAATACCCTCCCTGGTATATTCTTCTTGCTCCAACACGAACATGACGTGGTTAAAGAATTGTTGCAATTTCTCATTGGTGAAGTTAATACACAATTGTTCGAAGCCGTTGTACTACATTATCGTGGGAATATTTACATATTATTGGTAAATACCATTGGCAATTTACAAAATTTGAATGAATCGTTTATGTTTGTTGTGTGCACCTAGTCTGTGAACTATGCAGAACCCAAGGAGTAAACCCATCTAACTGTTGAGAGACGTGTTAGCAGTAGGTCAACGACAATAAACCAATCCACAGACACCAACTACAAGTGTCAGAATTGAATTTATTGTACGTCATCAGCTAAATCATCTAGTAACTATGGTATAGCCATAGCTAATGGATAGATTCAGCTGAAGTCCTCGTGTCAGTTTGTCGTCAAATACTTACGTCGAAGATTTCAAAACCAGCAATATCCAGTACACCAATGAAATGCTGACGCTTCTGCTTGGTATCCAGAGTCTCGTTACACTTCTTGACCAGCCATTTGAAGAGACGATCGAAGACACCCTTGCAGAGAGCACCAATGGAGTTGGTGACCTGCTGGACATTACGACCCTGGGTGACGAACTCGTTACCGACCTTAATGCGGGGCTTGAGCAAGTTCTTGTACAGCTCAGCGGTATCACAGCCGAACAGCTTAGATACACGACCACCCTCTTCCTCACCATCCTGCTCAGCCTGCTCCTCGCGACCACGTTGCTTGAACTTCATGCCACCCATGTGCATGACAGCGGCGGTGATCTTGTACACATCCTCCTTCTCCTGCTTGGTGAAGCCCAAGATATCGAAAGCTTGCTATATATACCAAAAAATGGGGTTTAAAAGTTATAGAAAAGTTAATTTTTGATTCCATTAAAGATCTTCTGTTTAGTGGAAGGTTTACATCAGCGTTAATTATTTTGATAGTATATAGTATTTTTTTTACAGCGATTTTTTACTATATTGTTGAGTGTAGATTATAAAACTATATATCTTTATACATATATATCATGCAACATGCTCAACAAAATACAGTAACAAACAAGTATATAGTATACAGATCCAAAAGTATTGGCAGCAGAGTTTGTAAAGAAGCGCTTAATTAGTAAACCTACTGAAGTTTTTACTATATAGCATGACATTTGTTTGAATTTTTACCGGGTATAAGGTAGCTTAGGTATTCCGGAATCGATAGACAGCGGTGAAATTGACGATGCTTCATTGCTTAAAAACTAGACAAGACTGCGGGGAATAATAAAAAATCGTGCGTTTTTTGGAATTCAGGGATATAGCTAAACCTGTACGGCTCTCAAGTCAATTATGGGGCCGTTACATATACTATATATATATATTTATATATATATAGAAGAAGAACTACATACATAGGACTTATTAGACTTGTACACAACGCTCATGTATTTGGCTTTCTGGTACAAATCAAAAATATTTGGGTACACACAAAATCGCAGTTATAACTATGTATATATATAATCTAGATATATATTTCTATATATAGATATATATATACGTATATATTGCATACACATTCCAGCAAGCTAAACACAATCAAAATTAGATCAGTCCAATGGAAGTCACGCAACTTCGATAGAACTATGCTCTGTCGATGTTGGGGCATTCGATTTAGGTACAGTTACAGATAGGTATATCTGTTTATATATATATAGTATATATATAGATATAGTAAGGATGCTTTTTAGAATGGGATTCGTCATTCCGTCATACAATCTTACGACTAATGGGCATTCCAATCAAACACACACAGAGAGAGAGAGAGAGACTAAGTACTGACAATATATAGAGAGACAAAGTACTAGGTCTTGGAACTGGAGCTGGAACTGGAACTGGAAGTTGGAATTTGGAAACGTGGGTAACCAAAAGATAAACACATTTAAATTATATATAATTATATATATATATATATCTGTTGTGGGCGTGTTGGTGTAGTACAAATGTCGTTCAGACAGGTACCGATAACATATGTATATATATATATGCATAGCATCTATATATATATAGTATGTCTTAGAACAGCTTCGTCACTTACATCTGCAAGCTGGAATTCCTCAGAGTCATCAATACTGGGCACAGTGACCTTGCCCTGGGATACGTTAAAGTAGTCGTAAATGTTATCAGAGAGGAAGCACATGTCTACATATAGTCGGAGAAGAGGATTTTCGATTTGATTTTTTGTTTTTTTGTTTTTGTTTAGCGTAAAAAAAAGCACAAAAAAAAAATAGTTTGAGAACTGATGGTCGAGCACAAAATATAATTATGTGGGGTGTAGGTTGGAGAAAGGGTATGTAACTTTATATAGGGTATATACACTATGTGTGTATATACTCAAATGAGAACGTGTTTTGTGTGTAAACTTTTGAGTGTGCGTGTGTGTGCTTTGTGTGCATGTGTGTACGTGTGTGTGTATAAATGCTGTGCATTCGGAGGCTACCCGTTGGATTAACATCCTGGTGCAATATATATAATATTATTATTATTTTTGAAAGCCAGGAGCGGGCTTCTCTCAATAACCTAAGGTATTTCCATACTCAAAACATAATTGGCTATCCGGTGTCAATAATGAAAACGAATTGAAAATTTGTATTTGTATTTGTTTTGGTAAGCTAGGTCTACAGAGAGACCTCCTGCTCCCAGCGTTTTGGGATAAGGTACGGTTATATATATATAACTAGGTGAAGGTGCACAAAACTACAGCAGAGCGCGTAAGATATATATATGTACTTATACAAAGAGAAGACAGAGAAAGAGAGAGAATAAGAGAGTAAGCGTTGTATAACTCGGGATAATTCCGGAATAACACTTTGAAAATTAATACACTATAAAATACATATATACAAGAGAGAGCTTTATATATAGAGAGAGACAGACAGAGAGAGAGAGAGCGAGAAAGTTTGAGTGCTACGACTACATTTTTTTGTTTTGTTTTTGTAGAAAGTCGGAGAGAGAGAGAGAGAGAGTGTTCGGATTTAAAAAACAACTTCAAATAATTGCGTGTACATAAAAAATAAAAGAAAAATATATATTAAAGATTTTCTTTTAAATATTTTACAAAAGTTCTGGGCTTTTCGGGGGTTTCAAAGGATTTTCGTTGTTTATTTATTTATTTGTCGTTGCCTGCAATACAAACTTACATCGGTTAATTCAAATTCTTCACCATCGTTGACACCGGGTATCCGTGTTTTACCCTGACAAATGCCAGGATAATCACCAATATGTTGGGTAAGAAATACCATCTCTAGTTTTTGATGGAGTAGTGTATGTAGCATTAAGTTAATTAAATCAAAATCAAATATACTCCAAATACTATATAAAGTGGGGTATAATGATGGATCAATAGAATATATATAAACCCTACCTAAATATCACTAGAAATTACACTATGCTAACTAAATTAGATTGATTAGTTTTAATTTCAGTTGTTAGTTTTAGTTCAAGTGTTAGTTTTAGGTTTAAGGTTTTGGCAAATAGCTCGGTTGTGGCCGGAAGCGTTATGAATTTTGGGTTTACACAAATATTAAGTATACGAGACGTGACAAATTGGGGACTGTAGACAAGAGTAGTATCTACACACAGAGGGTTAGGATTAGGATTGTTTGTTGTTGTTTGGTAGTTAGGACACAGATGTTTGTATATAGGTGAGCACATGTATATGTAACCAGTTCTGTATGGCCTTACATCTACTGCGACCCATTCTTCGGCATCATTAACACTTGGTATGGTTGTTTTGCCTTGTGATACAATACGATAATCGTAAATGTTGTTCGACAGCCCGCAATACTCTATATATATACACATAGTATATATATATATATTCATGTGTGAAATCAAACAACAATTTACGATATAACGTAGTTGAGGTGGTGTGTGTGTACATAAAAGGTAAAGAATTGTATATTTAATAAGGAATCTCTTTTGTATATGTTTTGTTAGTTAGGATATGGTATGTGGTTATCGGGATACATAGATGAATTGGGGTATAGTTGAGGTAAATCTGATTGGGGGAGCAAGTATGCGAAACTAATAAGCTTTCAAGAATATTCCAATAATCCGAATCTTTGGATGTTTTGTTTGGCAATTTGGAATAATTGTCGGCTATGGCTGTAAGCAAATTGACGTTTTTTTGGCCTACGTAAACGCTACGATATATACGATATAAACGATAACGAATACGATATTGATTACGATACGCTATTAAGCTAGAGCAAGAGTTAAAACCAAAATAAATTACTCAATTAAGATATTACGAAAGTCTAGTAGTTATAAGTGAATAGAATAACCAAAAATACAATAAACAAGAACAATTTCGAATCAAGTATATATATATTGGGGGGACAATTACATCTGTGAGGGAGAACTCCTCATTATCATCGATACTGGGCACAGTAACCTTGCCCTGGGAGACAATGTGGTAATCGTAGATGTTATCGGTCAAACCACAGATTTCTAAATAATAATAAATATGTTATAGAATTTGTTGTATTGAAAGCTATTCGTGTGTGTGTAATGTGAATGTAAATTGTATGTAAGTGTGTGTAAGTGTGTGTTTGTGTTCAAATGTTGAACCTAAACCACTGCTAGAATTACTGAAAATTATATTGTATATCTGGGAGAGAGAGATTGATTGATAGATGATATATATATGGGCTGGATGATAGATGCTTCTGCATGTGTATACCTTTAACACCAGCGACGGCACCAGACATGATCTGGTAGAAAATGTGGTAAGAACGCTCCAGAGATTGCTGAGAGATGACACGAGCCTTCTCCAACAGATCTATAGTATAAGAAGAGAGCAAGTGTTATAGTACCACAGAGTCTTGGAGAGCTATAGCCAACTTACAGGTCTCAATATCAGCACCAGCCAGTTTACCAGTTGGACCGAAGTGAATACGGATGAATTTACCCTATTCAGAGAGAGAGCGAGAGAGCGAGAGAGGGAGAGTATTAAGTTTAATTTATAAATTGAATATTGTTAAGTGTTTACTTACGAAACGGGAGGAGTTATCGTTACGCACGGTCTTGGCGTTACCGAAAGCCTCAAGAACAGGATTGGTTTGCACAACCTGATCTTCCAGGGAGCCCTTGTTCTTCTGGGACTCATCCTTCTTGGTGGAAGCGCCAACAGTGGCGAAGTACGCAATGACCTTCTTCGTGTTCTCAGTCTTACCAGCACCAGACTCACCGGTAATCAACATAGATTGATTGACGTGATTGGTCAACATGTCGACGTAGGCACCGTCAGAGATGGCAAAAATATGGGGTGGCACCTCATTACGGCGCTTGCCACGGTACATCTTAGCGCAACGGTTGGTATAGACGGGGTAGCGCTTGTAGGGATTGATGGCAACGCAGAAAAGACCGGAGTAGGTCTACATTTCGCAAGCGTTACACAAAATGGAAACAATAAAATATCAAAATTAATAAATATATATATTCCAATTACATATATAATTTTTTCTGTTAGTTTTCACAGTTAGTTTCGAACGTCTCTAAAACATTTGGTAATTCTTGTTCAGACAATGCCGCTGGTTTTTCCAGCGCTACAAAGTCATGTTTTAGAGGCGTTTTAAGACAATTTAGTAACTGTTTTGTTTGTCTTTGTTTTTTCAGTTTTATTTGTTTTTCTTTTTTTTTTTTTATGGGTTCAACCAGTTTTTGGTGTTCGTTTGGTTTTTGTTTTTGTGTTTTTTTTTTGTTTATGGGTAAAACTAACTACAAATGTTTTCATGTTCAATACTTGTTTAAAGTTTTGTATTTGTTTGCTGGGTTTTTGGTTTTGCTGGAAGTGCGGGGTAGGTAGGTAGATGATGATATCTGGGCATGAAGATCTTTAAAGTATATTTCAGCTCAGCATCCTTGTTGGTGTGTTGTGTGTGTTTTGGGTGTAATAAAACCGTTTTCTTTCCAGTGTAACGTTCATCAGGACTGGACGGCTAAATTGTTTATTTGTTTCTTTCGTGTTTAGTAGAAGCTCAATTAGTGCGTACATAGTACAAGTTGGTGGAAGATTTTAGCCAATTTTTTAATAGTTCTATTAGGAGCGATATGTAATTATGAGTTTCGATTAGTTTCATGAGTTTTTTGTATCAAAAAGTAAACCAAACTGTGGAGCGTTAAGTTTTTATATGCGTTTTTTATTTTTAATTTAATTTTGAAAAAGTTTTTCTTTGGTTTTGTGCAAAAGTTTTAGAGTATTGGATGATATTGGATAAAGCAGGATTAAGAACATTGAACGTTGAGAGGATTAGAGGGGTTTTTGTATTGCCATACCGGTACGGCAATTACTTACATAGATGAGCTTGTTGTAGTATCTCTGCCTCAAGTTATGGAGCACAGAGGCATCGTTAAGGTATGTCAAGTTAGACATATCCTCAGCTTTTTCGTATTTTGGAGGGTTCACCTGCTGGAGCTGATCTTTCTTGAAGTCTTTCGTCTAATATTGTCATTTAAACCGTTCATATTTGTTTGTCGACCCATACAATTAACCCATTTATGTTTTTTTTTTTGTTTTTTGTTTTTCGTTTTTTATTTTATTATTTGTTGTTCGTTGTTGTTGGTTAGACGTGGTTAGGTTTTTATATTGATTTTGTTTTTGTTTTTTTTTTGAGAGAAAAGAGACCGAAAGAGAAAGAAAACCCATATATTAGTGAGTCTCTGACATTTGGAACTTACGTAGATGAGTTTAGCATAATAACGCTGGCGCAGATTGTGCAGCACGCAAGGTGTGTTCAGCACGGTCATGTCAGCCATATCTTCAATTTTTTCGAATTTTGGTGGATTCACTTTCTCCACCTTCTCGGATTTGAAATCTTTTACCTAATCATAGTGTATAGGAAGTATATGAAGCTAAATGAAGTCTTCTTTTTCATACAACAATATTTTAAAAGTTTCATATTTACACATAAAAGTAATAACGTTAACAAACATTTGTTAAAACTCATTTTTGTAGTACCAAAAACTATTTAGCAAATGGCCGCTAATGATATTGACTTTGTCTATATATATATATAAAAACTGAATCTTTTAAAATATATATTTAATGTTGTTGTTTTTTGTGTATTTGTTGTGTTCAGCTAAATGTTGTTGGGGGCATTACCTCTCCACCAGGCAGACCGACAGAGACGATATCACCCTTGGTAGCCTTGATGTCACCAAGAAGATAACCCTCCTTCTCGTCGGGCACCCAGCAGTTCTTCTTCGAATCATAGGGTTTCGATTGATCAATACGTCTTTGTTCCAAAGACACGAACAAGTATGGGGTGGGATCTTCATCCTCCTGGTT
>JBAMCO010000302.1:0-11327 GCA_037075125.1 Hirtodrosophila caputudis | reverse complement strand
TTGGGGTTTGTTATGCTTAATTTCAAGCCATTTTTCAAATGCCATTTAACTGCGGCTAGTTAACAAGCGTGTCGCTGTGAGGATCACACACGCAGCTCATAACAAGACTTACCCACTGAAATATGTAGAACCGAAATAAAATTAGCTTCAAGTACATACCTGAAATGAGAAGATTGTTCACATTACTAAGACTGAGATGAGCATAATGTATAGTAATATGTTTAGTCTGATATAATATTGCATCGATTGAGGACAGACTCTTAAAGAGTCGGAATAATTGATCTCAAAACATATAAATGTTTTCAAATTAGAGTAAAGTTTTGTTTCATATTTGCAATAATTTATTATGTTATGGCAAATTAATTTTCCCATCGTTTAGAAAGATTTATTGTAACTATAAATAATATCCAATTGAATACCTTAAGCAATTCATTTTCGCATTTCGTGTATGGGCCTTAAAGACAATCTCTTTTCTTTCTAATACAATATGTACGAGTAAAGAATGAATGCAAGTCTTAAATCGATTTGCACATATTTGCAGTGACTATTAGCCAAGACTTTTACCTGACTCTGGCTTTATGGCTAAGAAGCTGCGAGTTGTGGCAAGTTATTCGGGTCATGTGGCAGTTGTTGTTGGTATCTGCTGCTGCTGCTGTTGTTGCTGCAGAACGAATTGAAGAAAGCTCGATGAGCTGTTGCAACAAAATGCTGCAGAGTCAGCTAGTGGCAAGCGCTGTATCATCCTCATGCTCGACGCTCGGTTTGTGGCACACACGACTGCGCATATTTAATTGCTCATTGCGCGTGATTCACTGTCAAGGCATGGCAGGAGGGCAGCGAGTGTGAAGAGGGTACTATAAAGTCTAGGGTCTCGAGATGTTCGACTACATTATTTTGACAGTTGGCACAAATTACCAACTCTCGCCTGTTAGGGAGTTGCAATGTTGCAACGAACGTGGCAACTTTCTTTTATGCAATTGGAATTCGCGTTGTGCGCCTGCGCAACGTCCTGTTGTCTGTCCCCCCACCCTGCTGTACAGTGTCGTTGTCTCTGTCCCTGCTTGTTGTCGCCTACGCGGCGCATGCCTCATTTGCATTTGGTTGGCGTCATGCAACATTTGTGTTTTTTGCCTGTTCTCTGTCGTCAATCGCCTACGGCATGATGCATATTGCCGTTGTCATAAGCTGCCGCAGCTGTCAATTGTTGTTGGCTACTGTGCAGCGGCAGTCTTAATTTTTTTTCTTTCTTTTTATGTGTGTTAGCTTGTTGCGTTGTCAGCTCGCTCGGATCCCAGAGACAGAGTCGCACATACATAACATATATCCAACTATTATAGCATGTGATTTACATAGATTTGTGGCTTCAACTTTCTCAATCATGGGGCACTGAGAGTGCTGCAAGTCAAAGTTCAGTTTGAAAGGAGCGAGGGCTGAGACTTGATAAAAATCATAATTGTTGCGTAAATATTTGGTCAGCTATAATTGCTTTAACAAAAATATTGTATTATATTGCAGCATGTTGAAGCAGTTGAACGTTGTAAAACAATAATTTACATAATTTTCTTACAAATCACGCACCCAAGGTGATTCCAGTTTCAGTTGAGTTCACTGTAGATACTCGTAGATGTTGACCAAAACAAAAGGCAAAGCCTGTTATTGATTTATCAAACAGCTCAGCATTGACTCCGCTTTTATGCCACATCATTGTGCAACATTATTTCAAATGATCAACAGAGAACTTTTTGTTTGGTTTACGTTTCATTTTTACTTGTTTCTTTTGGCATATCATCGTTGAAATCAGCTGAAAATGCATTTATGGTAGACTCTGTCCGTCTATCAGCTGCAAGATGATCTCCTAAATGGGGCAACAGCATCATTAAAATGCAACTCAGATGCGAGCTGTGTATGTAAATTAGGCTTTCAGATTAGACTCAAGTAGGAGAAAAGTTAAGAGATGCAATACTTGAGATGTCAATAGGTAGATAGACCACAAGGCCCTTATATTAAATGAGATATGCCTGTTGGCAATGTTCCCAAGATGCTCTAAAGTGTTAACAAATCAACAATCGTACAGTCACACACAATATCAATTGTTGAAACAATCACAAATCCGATTGCCAACGATTGCCAACGATTGCATCGCATTCAAATATTATTTTAATTGAGGATTGAAGGTCTCTTTTATTAAGTTGCAAACACTACGTACTGTCGATACTATTGATGGTTTGCAACTCTATTTTTGGGATCGTGATTTAGTCTTGTCACCTTTTAACCTTTAAGTTCAACTTGGTAAATGCAACAGTTAAACTGATTCACACAATCGCTTATGCTATTCCGACCCTCTCTATACTATCCTGGCCATTATAATCTTAAGCATTAACTGTTATAGCCGGACCTATTCACATTACCCTATCTAATACAAATCCCAACAGTCATTGCCCATTAACATAACTTTATACGGGATGAAGACAACGACGACGACGACGACGACGATGGCATTGCCCACGTCCTCTCATCGCCGTCCACTCAAACGGCACTCAACAAGTTCTAATAGGCGCACACACACATACATACACTTAACGCCTCCTACACATAGCTGCCTGCTTACCTGACTGCACATCCCAAGACCACATCCAATCCCGGCTTAGCCCAACCATGGCCCACGCATTCCAGTTCACCTTCCCCCACCTCACCCCAACAGTAACTAGTGTGCATATTGCATTTATGCAATACGTGCCTTGATATTGTTCTCCCTCTGGCTGCATTCTGGACTCTCAGGCAATGGCTATGGCTACGGCTACGACTGCAGCTCCATCTATAGCTGCATCTCCAGTTTTGTACACACCCACCGTCCATTGGGCAGTGGAGCGAGCTTGCATATAATTTATATGCATTTGACAGTTTTGACTGATTTATCGATGCAGGAGCCTGGCATACATAATGCGTGCCAACTTTTCCAGGAAAAACAGGAATAGTCATGCATTTACACACACACACACACACACACACACGCACACAGGTATACATAGAACACACACGTTAATTTTGCATAATACTTTGTAGAAACATTTTAACAAAAACTTGAAATCACAATACAAAACGTAGCATTTGTTGTGATTCAATTTTGCGGTGTTTTTGCATTTTGGGTTTCAATATTTTGCATATTGTTTGGTAAAACACAACATTTATTGTTCTTTCTCTGTTGCTCAATATTAAATCAAGACTTGAAAACATTGAAATCTAGAGCAGTCACTTCTGACACCACAAATGACAGCTGACAAGTGAACAGGGCAAAGCTCGCCACGATTGCTTTATGAATCACTCCATTTAAGCAAAGAAAATTTATTCAATTCATTCGAAATTCAAACGAATTTCATACGATTTTATATATAGAGTTTTTAAAAGTTGTTTTATTTTATGTATTTAAAAGAAATTTTTAAATATTTTTATTGAATATATATGTAAATTATTAAAAATATTTGCCACGTTTGTCTATGCACTCTACGAAAGTGTCTCTGAGTCCATAGAAAAATGGACTACGAAAGTGTCAAAGTAAATTTATTTTGATCATTATTTGAAGCAACTATTCCCATTTACTATAGTATCAGTTAATAAGAATCAATATTTTTGTTTACGTTTTACTTTTATATGATGGCCGATTTGTTCCAGGAAGTTAAATATTTAAATATTTATGAACATATTCCCTTATAATTTGTTCGATTTTATATAAATAATTTTATATGCAATCAGTAAATGCCACGATATTTGTAGTAAAATATTTCTTAGTATTTAAAGAGAATAATTATATATTTAATTTCTAATGATATCTTCCAAGTTTTCGTTTAAAATTTGTATAACAGTATTACACCTATATCACAGTTTACTACAGTTAAATTAAATACACAAAAGCGTACTAATTATGGGCTTGAATCAATAAACAAATTTCAAGTCTAGTTCGACTTGGAGTACAATTGATGATTTGAGTTGGTTGAAGGTAACATTATACGACATTGTATATCAATCTGAACATGCTTGATACACACACATGTAGCATGTTAAATGTCAATCGAAAAACAATCCAACTAAGAGCCAAATGGAGTATCCACATGCTATGTTGCCTATGCGTTAGTTTATGATGCTGTCCCCTGGTCTCAATCCTGTCAAATTGTGAACGACCATCGCACAAATCACAAACAAAACAAACAAAAAAACAAAAAGCAAAGGCAAAAGCCAAAGCCAAAGACACAAATCTGAAAGAAAGTGAGTCGTGGTTGGTGCAACATGAAGAGCGCAGCGGCTGTGGTAAGGGAGACAGACTTGCAGCATGACTTGGCTGAATAGTTGGCCAGTGGCCCACACGAAAGCGTGTTTTGAACAAATTTGATTATACACACACACACACACACACACACATACACATACGTTTGAAGCTGCCTGTAGATACAATTTTTGTGTTTATTTTTGTATCTTTGTATCTGCTACTCAACGCGTCATTGTTTTTCCATTTCCATTTTCATTTTAGTTGTCGTGGTTTGTTTTTGTTTGTGAATCGAGTCGTTTTGCCGCAGCAATAAACAATCAAAACAAATACAAAGGCGACGTTTTATTGGGCACGGTTGGTTAGGTTAGATCCTCCAATAACCACCTCACTGAACTGGCGGCCATGAACTGGCAACTATGTGGGTGCGTGCACCGGAGGTGACTCCACGCTCGACTCTTGGCCATATTTATGGCGTCTGCTGCAACTTAGTCAGCCAAAAAAAAAAAAAAAAAAATCAAACACAATTTGTTCGTCTAATGGCAAAATGCCAAATATTAAAAATACCTTGCGAAATGAAAACTTTGCTTGCATTTTTATTGAATGTCGATAATGAGAAATGAATGCAAACTGGCAACAGCGACGCATTGGCCATCAACTCATAACTCACAGTCAACAGTACACTGCAACAAATGATGTATGTAGAAGTAAGAGTTATAACTTATGAAGCTAGCTGCTCATAGTTAGGATTTTCTCCAAGTTTACCAAGTTTCTTATAACAATCTATCAACAAAGTCAACATCCTCATTGGGCCAAGAATTGAGATATAAAAACTACTAAAAAAAATGGAAAATCTTATTATTTAAAATTCTGTAAACCTTCTTCTCATTCTAATTAAAGCTACAGATTCTTGTAGCATGCAACTATAATGGGAATCATAATCCAGCCATCTGGATCAGTAAGTGATATAAATCTCAACCTAATTGAAATAATAGCTATATATTTGCTTGTCTTTAAATCCAAGGTTTTACCTGGTATTCTGATACCTATTTGCCCATTCCGAATATTGCTTAATTTGAACATTATAGTCAAGATCGGTGGAAGATAACTTTACAGTATTTAACACTGCAATTGATATGGAATTTTCTCAAAGTGCATCTGCAGCAATAACAATAAGAACAACAGGAGGAGCAACCGCAGTGAAACTGACTGCCATATTGCAAAAGTTGTTCAAGTTCATTTCTCGTTTGCGGGTGCGTAAAATGATTTACCTGCTGCTTGGCTGTCGAAACTTTTTGGCTTGCAAAGTTCAAGTTTTAATCTCATTATACGCTGACTTTTGTTTTTGGACGTGTTCACTGTGTAGCTCTCTCTATCTATCGCTTCATAGCTCTATAGAGCTCTATAGCTCTAAGGCTCAGTGTAGGTGTTGGGATTTTTCGCATTGCGCAGTTGTCGCGCTCAAAACTTGATACCATAAAGTTGTCTTGGCAGCCTGGCCGCAATCCAATTGCCAAAGGCCAGTCAAAAGCTGTCAGACATTCGGGTATGGGATGCTAGTAATAGGGAGCGAGGGCGGCGGCATAACTGTCTGCGGTATTCATTAGATGGTAACAACTGCAATGCGAAATAAAATGTTATGGATATGAACATATGACACTGACATGACTGATTTAATCGGTGTGAGGGCAGTTGGAATAAATGGAATAAAAATCTTCATACTGTGCCTAATACGATTACCAAGAACTTTTCTGATTCATAGATATGAAATAGTTTGTAAACATAATTCAATAGAGATTTAGTTTTCTCATGAAAACTTGTGATATTGCAAAATAAAACATTATTGATTGCTTATTATGACACGAGACTTTCGTTTTTAAGGCAACTTATGTAATTTACAACCAAAATGAAAGACTTTTTCGAAGCCCTTTCAGATTACACAACTTGTCGCCTTTTTAAAGCAGCTTTTCACCCAGTGATTGATTTAAAGAAAAAACAACTAAAAGCCGCTTGAAAATTAACATAGGCAAGAAAAGCTGTCAACCAATTTGAAAGATTTCGAGGAGACAACAAGACTTTGAGCATGCAAATCCCTGAAATGACGCTTAGAGTGTTAAAATTTTAGATCTTTTCCCAAGTAGTACCAAATAATGTCAGTTCATTATGAATAGTTTTGATGTCATTTGTGGAAATTTGATGGGTTTTCAAAGCAGTTAATACTCTTCTCAGATGTGAACTGTCGGGGGTACCATAAAAAAGATCATTTCGCTTGAATGCAGTCACAGCGCGCAGCTTTATGGTACGAATTAAAAAACGCTCAAAACAAATTCAAATGGAAATATTACAAAAGCGGCTTTTGTTCGATTTGTCTTCTTGTGGCGTCTAATAAGCCATCAAATACCAAGCGCCTGAATTGGCTTTTTGTCGTTGAATGTAAATATTTTGATGTAGTTTGATTTTTTTTATACTTTAGTTGAGCCTTAAGAAGAAAAGTCGTAAATTTAAGCTCTTTTGATGTGGTTATGATTGCCGTTTTTTGTGGCAAATGACAAGACAGTGAGTCATCTGATACTTAAGTTAAAGCGTTGTCTTTAATTTCTCAGTTTATTTCGTTTAAAGTATTGTGTTCTTGTGCAAGCTCTTAAAATTCTACAAGGAGAACAAAAAGTTTGATTCAAAAATATTATGTTCACATTTAATGGGCTTTAAATTATTATTGAATCCACTTTTGCTTGGGCATGGACTACTTGTAAACATTCACCGCCCTGCATTTCATCTGTTTTTTTTTTTTTTGTTGTTCTGCAGTGCTCCATATGTAAATGCTAAAAACTATTGCAAGCAGTTTTACCTCAGACCGTAGCTAGCAATGCCAATACACAAATGTAGGAGTACAAATGTGCCAACTCAGTCCACATGTGCCACATGCCATCCAGCGTCGTTGGTTGCACATAATTTCAAGTGGCTGTGTTCATGCGGAGGGAGGAATTGCGGCAACCTCAACTGCAACCTTAACCTCAAGCTCAACAACCGCCTGCTGCTGCTGCTGTGCAGTGGTGCACTTCACTTTGATTTATCAATAAAAGGCAAAGTTTATTTATGAATTTCCGATTTCAATTCAACGGCACAGGCGGAGGCCACAAAGATACAGATACACTTGCATGCAGTAGGATGACTCCACCACCCATACAACTTAAATTGTATGAATTACTTCGACAAGATATGAAATAACAACAACAACAACAACAACAGCCTCCCTTCCCTGGAGAAACGGAGAACCACCACATCGTGCTCCGGTTTGCCCACACTCCTGCACATTGCGCAATTGCCACAACCAGGTAGATTTGGAAGCAGAACAAGTATGGCAAACAGGTAGTGTGTTGGTAGCTCCACTTGGCATTGCTATATGGTATATTCCCTTGCACGCTAGCCACTCCATTGCCCCATCTCGCTGCACTTGCCAATCGTCGGGGGCATCTGCTTCCCCTTTCCACGACTTGTGCGGCGTCAATAATCATGATCAATAAATTCAGGCTGCTGATATACGTATATACTCGTACTCTGGGCTCTGTGCTCTGTGCTCTGTGCTCTTCTCGTGATCGTTTTGACCGTATCCCAGCCTGGGAAGATTTGGCCGCACATCAAAAATATTTTCTTTCTATTAGCTGTTGTGGTTTTCTTCGGGGTTTCGTGCTGGGGCGACATTGGCTTAAGTTTCGCTAGCCCTCACAGCAAATCAATGTTATTCAGTTATATATAAAAATATTTTTTTTTGGTTTTGTGCATTTCAATTTGTTAGCTCGCCAAGTTCATTGCAAGTTCGTGTTTGGCATTTGTCTTTGCCATTGACGTTTATCTGATTTAATTTCAATAAAACCTGCGATGTGAATTGGGTCGAATATTCGAAATTATGAGGAAGGTTTCTTTGAAACTAAAGGCAAATTGGGATAAATCAAGAATCACCTGCTTCAAAGTCTTGAAACAAATGCAACTTTCCCAATAAGACAACAACAATAACAAGTGCCGTTATTAAGTACAGGAAATTGTACATGAAAAATTGAAGAAAATCTCTGGTACCAGGGCTATTTATAAACGCATAGCCATCCCGTAAAAACACACACTCATACACACACACACACACAGAGTGAGAACGGGAAATCTTCTGGATCGAGAGATGTGACTGTTGCCCATTCACCTTCTGCAAAAATGCCATAAAATAAAAGCTGAGGGAAAACCACATGAGGATAACAAAAAGCAACAACGTTGAAGTGTTGTGTCCGCTGTCCAAGAACGCTGGAGTTGAGGCAGAAGAAGCAGTAGACAAGGTTAAGCTATAAAGAATTCATTGTCTACAGTTCAAAGATCGCAAATTGAAAATTTTATATACAAAGTGTACAGCCGAAAAGGCTGCAAGTGGGAGAGGTACGTAGCCATGCCATCGAGTGGGAAGTGCATGAGAATATTAATAAATTAAAGGCCACAGATAGAGTCAAAAGACCAGCCACAAGTTTACACAAATAACCCAAAAGAGGCGCAGGTAACTTGCCACAGCTTGTGTGTGCGTGTCTGTGTGTGTGTGTGTGTGTATAAGACGCACGATGCATGTTGCACTTGATGAGATCTTTATTGGCGGCGAATCTTGTGCTGTGGCCATGCAACACAATGTACAAAAACATAAACCACAAGCCAGAAATCAGCGTCCTCCCCCCATCCATCCAACCGAACGCTGCACTTGCCAGCCAGGCCAGATTTTGCTGACGGGTGAGTCTGAGTCTGGGCTTGGAACTGGAAGTATGACTTACCTGGACAGCCAGTTGATTGCTTACCTGTACCCGAGTTGAGCTGAACGTGAGCTTGAACTTGAACATGTGTGCTGGATGGTCAACGATTAGATGGCGTGTATGGGAGTATGGGATGGCAATGCTGCCTCCGCTGCAGAGGGTCTAATGAACTGTCTTAGAAAGATGAGCTGACTGAGGGTATCAATTGCTTATGCTAGATAATACGCTCTATAAATGCCAGATACTGGCCATATACTTATACTAAATGTGATCGCTTAAGTCAATATTAAAACCCGCAATCTCTGAGTTCATACTGTGCCAGGTTCATGCTCTGTCGGATTGCCAAATAACAGCACGAAATTGCGACAACTCCAATGGCTCCCAAATGCGCAGAAACAATAAAAATTACACATTTTGGCCAAATGAATTCCTTGACATGGTTGCCAAAAGTCTAGACAGTTGGGCCGCGCATACACGAGTGCATTCAAACACCAGACAAACGCACAAACAATGCCAGACAGCTGCCGAAATACACGCGTAGACAATGGCTAAGGGGTTGCCCCGACTGACAGTCCAAAATTCAATAAATGGGTTTAGGTACCCGCACTGAAATGCCTTTGGGATCCAGTCCTTGGCTATGCAAAGCGCATTGTAAAATAAATTGAGGTGAAATCAAAACAAGCCAACCAAACATTCCGCGACATAATTCAACATAAATAAAAAAAAAGTTCAAGATCGCCAGAGCCACTCGCCTCTGATTGGTGGCGCGGGGGCGAACTGGCCACTAAATGTTGTCTGTGTCTACGAAATGAACTCGTGTCGCAATAATTTATATGAAAACAGAGCTAAAAAAGCCAACAATAAGCGACGACAGAAAGCGAAACAACTAATAGGGATTATCCATGAAATGTGGACGACTAAATACCCTTGCCGGGTATATATAATAACTTTTCAATCTCTCTAATGTAACATTTACTTCAATGTAATTATCTGATTAAACAGATATTTAATAAAAGTATTTGGCACTGAATGTTGCAATAATATTTAATATACAACTCATATATAGATGATGTATCAAACGGAAAATACGATAAATTCGATTGTTGAATTGAAATTGATGGGGAATTTTTAATAGCCTTTGGTAGAGTATTGAGTTGTGAAACAACAAAAAGCGACGACAGAAATCGAAAACATCTGAAGGCTTGGGGACTAAAAGGGATGCACAGTTCGGAGGAGCTGTAGATGCGCTCTACTCTGTTGATACCCTCATCTGGTTCATAGCTTGAGTTGCGTGGCTGCATTCATTGGATTCTCCAATTCGTTGTGGAAGAAAGGAGTTACTGGCGGGCGGGAGGCGGGACATAATATTGTATTGGAGGCGTTGTCTTTCGATTTCGTTGATGCGTTACGAGCTGCGCTTGTTGTTGACTTTAAATGGATTTCTGTTGTAGTTTTTTTCAGTTGTCTACAAGTTGAGTTTATGTTAACAACGACAATCAATGGCTATTAAAAGCTGCGATATATGTTATACATAACTCTAGAGGCAAATGTTAAATGAGGCTTATCGGGCCACACATTGATCAGTGAATGTGTATGTTTGTGTGTGTGGCATAATTGCGTTCGCCTTAATTTCAATTAGCCAAATCTAGCTAAACACTTGTCCAACAACTCAGCGTTATGCCAACCGCCAACTGGCAACAGAGTAAACAAACCGACAAATGATAATGAGACATTTTATATTACACAGCGACAAGTGGAAGTGGAGTTGCGGTTGATATTTTTTTCCGTTTTTGTTAGTTTTGTATGAGTAATGAAGCATCAGGGCCATTAAAAATATAAAAACCAGAGCGGCGAATGGCCCAGACGCAGCTACAGATTGTGGTTTCAATATACCAAAGTACCAGTTAGGCATATAAATTTCCTCATTTTTATAACGTTGCCCGGTCTTTTGGCATTGTCTGAAAGACCGCCGTGATTTTGTGTGTTTGTGTTTGTGTCTGTTTTTTTTTTATTAACTCTTTATGGATTCGCAAGAGAGAGGATCTCGATGCCGACGCCGGCGATTAAAACATTTTTACGACTTAATGAGCCACTCGCCGCATCGTTTGGCCGGCGGGGCATGTGGGTGCCACATTGCCCACAGGCAACCAGAATCAGCCTCAATTCCATCGCCAACTTCATCTCCATCTACTAGCCTGAAACAATAAAACGATGATAATGATGATGTGGCGCATAGAGGTGACAAAATTGCTGTACTGACAACTGCCGAAGACTCCGAAGACGTTGTTCCT
>JBAMCO010000298.1:0-11394 GCA_037075125.1 Hirtodrosophila caputudis | reverse complement strand
CTTTAATATAACTATCATTTTTAAGCCGTTGAACTTACACATAGTCGGTGTACGCATACTTTTTCTGGCATGTGTATATAGCCAATGTAGTCCACAAATTCTATCTACATCGTCAGCGCCATTTTTAATTTGCAAATTGCGACGCCGCTAGGTACGAAATATTTATTTGGCCCAGTACAGTTTATTCTTTCATTACATCTTTCACATATATATTTTTAAATTTAAACATTGTTTTAGCGTACCTTTGTACTTGCAAGAAATTTGGGTTCGTTTAGACGCCGCTTAACAAATCCAATGCGCGCCAGCCACTGCAAAATTTCCACTAAGACGACGCCGCAACACTTTGATTTTTGTTAGGGTGCGTATTTCGTAGGTATTTAACAGACAAAAACTATGACGAAACGTACGTTTTAACACTCATCTATTAGCGCATAAAATAGGCACTATTCCTACGATTTACGCACCACAATTCTTTAATTTAACCGGAAAAGACACAAAACGCTAAGATCACGAAAACCAGCCGCAAGCAAATTGTGTAGCAATTTATGGTTGCATTATTAAGTTATCGATTATTTTCAGCGGTGCTGCTAGATGTTAAGAAATTATTTGCATCAAAACATACAACATAAACTATAAGCCTTATAGGTCCATTAATTTAAACGGTGAATCATTTCTGGAACGGTTACAAACGGTGTACTTGTGTAATTCCATCAACTTCATTCGCAGCGGGGCAACGCTGCTATTTTGCTGCCGCACTGTCACATCGATAAAAACCGTACGCCCGCGTTAAATACAATTAATGCTCTACTATCGCATAATTATCGCGTAGGGTGTATCGCCACACTCTAGAAAAGCGCAGAGCGCTGCTTTCGGTATAAATTGTTTATCGTTAGGGAGTTCGATAAATGATTTTGGAAATGCTTATTTTAAGCAAATTGCTTGATTTTAGTGGCTCCTTTGCCAATATTTTTTGTGGTCATTCCCTGGATATTCTAATGTTACTTTTCACTAAAAATCTGTCACAGCGCCAAACGCACGGACTCGATTGCATAACTCAAACGTTCACCGTGTTTAATAATGCTGTCGAGTCTAGTAATAGCATATTTTAATGTTATTGTATGTCTTAGGATATAGCTTGTTTTTAAGCAATATTTATTTATTTATTTTTAGCTTATTTTAGCTTTTTTACCCACTAAATCTAGCACATGCGAACGCACAAGAAAAAGCACTTGAAAACTACTCGCAGTTAAATTGTATTTGTAATTTTAAAATTGTACCGCAAGTGTATCGCTGCTAAACATGACATGGTTGTATCAACACAACTTCGAGTTGCTTTGAGCTCATTGGATTCGATCATTGAGATAAATAATTCCAAAACTAGTTTGTTGCTAGTTCCACTGTGTGTTTCTCCAACGTGATGGTTCAGAACTGACTCGCTTATTTTAAGCCTGTTTCAAACGCTGTTCATGCACCGCCTCTAAGTTATATGAATTATTATGAACCAAAGATTATTATGATTACAAATCCAAACTTAAAGTTTGTCAAATTAAATATAAATCATAATAATGGAAAATAACACTGGTCATTCCCCCGAAAATTTTTTTTTGAGTTTCTAACTCAAAAGTATTCTAACAATGACGCATCACGTATCAAAGCTGCCACGGTGGCGAATTGAGGTTCTATGATAATTGAAATTGATATTTCAGGGCAGTTTACCATTTAATTAAATGGCAATTCGACTACATACATAATATAGCAATGTGTATTTAGCTTAAAAGTCTCTCGTGGTGTCTCGTAATGCGAATCGATAGAAAGTCGTACTTTTTTTCATCGATGTGGCAGTGCGGCGGGAAAAGTTGCGGTGTGGCAACGCTGTCGCATTATAATTGATAAATTTACGTGAAATGCACAAATACACCATTCCTGGAACGGTTTACTGTTGAAATTAATGGACCTTTAAAGTCTAAGGCTAACACCAAATACAACATATTTAATGGAGCGTTGCCATTGGAGTTCTGGTTTTTTATCGTGTGGCATCACATATAAATTTACGATATTTACACCGCCTTATCGATATTAGTAGTAATTGGCGGCAATTTTGTAATGGCAGAACTTTGAGTGTTTGTCAACACTACGAAATTTTTGTTAAATTAACAATAAATACAATAAGAGATAATAATTCTATATTAAAAGCGACATACCATTAAATCACATGATTTTATATGGAATTCAATTGATCTATATATATTATATTTATTTTGTGATAGTTATCAGCAAGTTATAAAAAAATTGTACATATAACCAGTCAAACTAGTTAAGCCTGTAACCTAGCTACCTGACCTTGACCAACAACAAGGTTTTGCACTTAGCACTGTTAGTTTACCTGCAAATAACAAACTAGTTCAATTTTTATTTTTTGCATCATATTTATCAATATAATCTGTTTAACAACAATTTAACAATATATCAGTTATTTACAGATATTTGAAGTAGTAAGTAGAAGTGGCTAGCTTGACGTCAATATCAACTTCCAAATGCATTTATTTATGAAATTGACGTCATTAAAGTTCATTGATCCTGTTCAATACCTCATTTGCATTGAAATATTTAGTCATTAATATTCCGTTCTTACTTTTGAAAAACATAAAAATATTTGTATGAAAATTACAAACAAATTTTTATAGTTCCTAAACGTTTCTCTTTATGTTTTCAATTTAATAGTTCATCTTAATGCACCAAAGCTTTTGCTTTTTTTCGCTACCAGGTGGGAAACATGATGCTTTTAATTTTATCTCTCGTAGCTCACTTTGGGTACGAGTTTTCTGAGTGTTCTGAGTGTTCTCTGCTACTCAGTGCATAAAACTTATTGTTTGAGACGATCAGTCTTACTGCACACTTGAGCGACTCCGTTGTCACATCTCCATTTCGAGTTAAGTTCCAAGATTTTGTTGTAAACTTTATTTCTTATTATTATTTGTGCGTATTTATACTTGGTAATAATAAATAATCAATCGTGACTTGAAAAAAGTACTAGCATATAAAATTTTAATAATTCACATATTAGCTTTAAAAAAACACGATCATTAACATTCAATCTAAAGTATAATTTGCATTAAAGTGCCCTGTATCCCGAAACCCCCTCCGCCTACCCCTCTCACCACAAGCAATTATTACTACCTAAGTGGAAAAAAAGTTGACGGATTGCAACGCGTGTCAATATTGGTCATCCGAACTTGTGACTTGGAATTTGAAATTTAAAATGTACGCAATTGCCTAAGTTTTAACTAGAAAGTTTCTATTAAATCGTGGATTCACGTTATTTTTTCTTTTCCACTTCATCAGTGTATCAAAAGACTAATAGACTAGGACTAATAGCATCTTACTGAACTCAAAAATTTCGAATATTTTATATAAAAGAATATAATTAAATTTAAATAGTATTGGCGTGAAAAAATTTGTTTTTTTTTTATATTACTTAATTACTGCCTGACCTACTACCTAACTGAAATTTACTCTCTAATGTAATATGCGAACATAGATCAAGATACAATAGTGTTTGTACTCAGTGCACTTTGCCGTGGGATTTCACTAATTTATATAATATATAGATATGTATGTATATAGAATAACGGACTTAAATCATTTACAATTTATTAATAAAGACTTACATATTAGCCAGCATAGTGCGAAGAAGTAACTTTCTTGCTAATTGCTATAAGCGCAGATCGAACCTCGGTCGAGAGCTTTTGTCATAACTTATCTGTTTCATCAATCTCTTAAAAATATCATTAGAAATTTAACCAAAGTTTAAGTAGCGTTTACATTAAATTGTAATATACATATGGTACTAACAATGCTCTCGATACCGATCGGAGAACCATTCTCTAAATCCATTGGCAGTGGAACAGATTAAAGCGAAGTAGCCTTATCAGTTTTAGCATTTAGTTCATTTGAGTTCAGGGAGATATTTTAACTGGGGCGTAATCGGGCGCTTTTCATTTTTGCGCTATCGCACACGCTTTTTTTTTGCTTTGTTCTATATTTAATATGTAAGTAAGTATATAAGTATATAAATATATATATATATATATATATAAATATATGTATATGTGACAGCAGATTGCATGGGATTGAAAACATTTGGTCTGATTTGAATGTCGCAGCTGGTTTAGTTTCAAACTTGAAGTCGAATATTATAAACAAGTGTTTGTCTTATTAGGGAACTGAATTTACAAAATGGTAATTAAAATTAAATATTGAGTGCATGTGTTTTTGCCATATATCTAATAGTGAGGTATGATGTTTAGATTAAATTTTTCTTAAATTAATATAATATCAAGAAATTAACATATACATGCATAAGTCAATTCGCAACGCATCCACGGTGTCGAGGTTCCCAAGTTTATATGTTAAATATGCTCTTCAATAACTGAAGTCTGCACTATCTGATCGTTGTAAAATTGATAAAATGCATGCAAATAATATAAATACTGATATTATTTAAATTGTGGCAACTTATCGTTTCAATCGATTTACTTAAGGGAGTATGGGGAATAAACGTCAATTTGTAGATTCTACGTTCCTACAAACAGATAATAATACACGGAATCAAGAATATACAAACTTCGTAGGGTCGGTTATATATTGGTTCTTCATTTTAAATGTTCTAGAGATCATAATTTCTGACTGATATTGAATCGTTCAAAAAGTAAATTGACTAAATATAAAATTAAATTTTAGTGGCTTAGATAAATTAATTAAGATATCATCGTGTGATCTAATTGTGATGATGCAATAGATATAAATTCAATATTTGATAAATACTGCTATTCAACATATGCAGAGAACAAAGTCTGTTAAGATGGTCAGTATGTATACATATTTATTTATTGACAAGGTTACTTGAACGCTCATTGAATAGATCAAGTTTAAGTCTGTGTTTGTTTGCCCCTCAGTACTAAGTTTAATTGCGGGTGGCACCTTTAGTTAAACCCACTAAAAATGTTGCTAAAACTTGAGTGGAAAACTACTACTTATAATACTATTTTGTAAATAAAATCTGAGATCACAACAAATCTGTTGCTGATTTATAAAGACGTATATCATAATTTATATTTAGAGCTGTTTCACTGCTAAATAAAATAGGTAATAATACTGTAGTGGAGTGCACTTGACTACGATATAATTATTGAATTCCCTATGAAAAAATCTAAAACGCTTTAAAATTGTAGCTGTAAGTATATTATATTTATTTGTATAAAATTATATTTGAACCCGAACGAATCCATATAAATAGATAAAAAATATTATATAAATGGTATTCATCAAAATAAAGAATATAGGTATAATTAAATTTTAATTTAGTATCATTAAAAAAAAGTTTTTTTAAAATATAAATTTGCTATATTGTGATTTACCATTTATAAATATTAGCTGGTGAAGCGCTAAAATATAAGTTATGATTTAAAATCGATATTGGAGAAAGTATAAATATCGATGTCGAATTTTAAAAATTATAAACTAACCATTTTACAGAATTCTATTTGAAACAAATGATTAACTGATATGATACTTAACCCAAAAGGCTGCACTTCAAATCAACGGAAGTCGTACAATGCCTGCCATCGAACATAAATTAAATATCACCGAGGAGGAAGTTCCTGAACACATTCGACTTATAGCTAAAAATCAAGGAGAGTGTTCTATTACTAAAAAAGAAGTCATTGCACAGTTTCGGAATTATATATTGGGTATGAATATATCGCACGCTGTGTTTACAAAAATTTAAAGAATTTGCTTATTTAGAACGCAAGGACTGCCAGCCTCATCGGAATGATGACAAATATTTACAGAAATTTTTACGAGCACGCTATTGGAAGATGGATAACAGTTACAAATTGGTATTAACTTTAATATAGAGAATCATTAGAATAAGGTTTACTTGTTTGCCTTATAGCTCTGCAACTACTATAAATTTCGAGAGGAAAACAAAAATTATTACGACAAGGTTCGGCCTATGGACCTACGACATATCGGCGATGAAAATATTTTGACGGTGACGCCATATCGTGATCAGCATGGCCATCGCATACTCATCTATCGCTTTGGAATCTGGCGGCCAAGTCACATCATTGTCGACGACATCTTCAGAGCTACCATTGTACTTCAAGAACTGGGCTCCCTGGAGCCCATTTCACAGATAATGGGAGGTGTGGCGATATTTGATCTTAAAAATTTGGGTTTGGAGCATTTACTGAACTTAACTCCTAGTGTTGCACAAAAAATGATCGCTTTGCTGGTGGTAATGGCACCAAAACAAATTTATTCTATGGTAGTTTGATTTGTCTTCTTTCTTCAGACTTCCATGCCTATTCGAACAGCTGCATTGCACATAGTCAACGAGAACTGGCTCTTTAATGCAGCCTTTAAGATCTTCAAGCCTTTTCTCAATGCTTCGATGCGGGATCGTCTTTTTATTCATGGCAGTGATATGACCTCGCTGCACAAACATATTAATCGCGAGAATCTGCCCAACCGGTGAGTAAGCGTTAAAGTCAAGAATCTATTATATAATTAACTATTTTTTTTTGGTGACTTATTTTTACCAGGTATGGGGGACTGCACGAAGACTATTCCTACACACTGTGGCTAGATATGCTGCAGCAGCAAAACACAAGCAGTGGCATTCAAAAGGATATGGAGCAGCTTGGCTTTATTTTCGACTAAAATTTAATGCATGTTATATTCTAATTTTTCACAGTGATTACTGATAGTCCAACTACAAATGTGATGTATTACAACATAAACAACATCAATATTTCCTTTTTTCAAATAATTCAAAGGAAACCTAATGACTAACCCGCGAAAGTTTCTTTTTGAGAATTAACCATTTTGAGGTTAGACCTACTATAAAATTTAATCTGCCACACATTTGTGGGCCACACATCGAAAGATATGAAACAAAACCAAAATTACCATTGTCTTGAGGCAATAATGGGAGGCCGGGCACAGTAAGCAAATCAAATGCGGAAATAAGCCCATATGGAAATTGGTTCCGGTCAAGAATATGAGCCGATGACATGTTCGGCATATTCGTTTTATGTGTTTTATATGTAAAGTGTGTTGGCTGTTAGAGTAGGATGGCTATTTTTGCTATTTGCTGTTATGGTAATTGAGTGTTGGACAACGAATAAAATGCAGCATGCCACCCGGTATCCAACAAACACCCCCAGCCATCAGACCTAAGTATTTTTTGGGCTCTATCCCGGACTGTTAAAAATATGTTTGATATATTTTATTGAATTCGTTTCCACAGGAAGTTGCTGTCGTCTGAGCCACAGCGCACAAGAAAACAGTAAAAAAAAAGTTGAAATCACCCACCCCGCAGCCAACCCCTCACTTCTTTTGGTCATTGCAAACGATAGTGAAATTGATTTTGGTGCCAAGGGGTCTCTGCTCTGCGATGGGAAAAGGTTTCGGACATAATCTCTATATGTTCGTAAAAAGACAGCGTCATTTGTACGATTAAACCGACAAGATTAAAAAATTTATTGCGCAAATATTTATGGGGACGGTAGCGCAAAAACAGGCAGCTACCATAAACATAGCCTACATTTGGGCTACAGTTCTGTTTGAGTAACACGTGTGTTAGCCAAGGTTTGAGTTAAATATAATTTATGGCATGTGAACGAAATTTATTTGAATCCAATTGATGTTATTAAGGGTCAACGCATGTCTAAATAGCGAAAAATCTGTCCTCAACATATTGGAAGATACGTATATGGCTAGTAAGAACAAAATGATATTATCATTGTTTTCCTTCAGCTCTAAGTTTAGATCACTGTATATCACTTTCTTTATTGATTCTAGTTAAATTTTTAATTCATCGTAGCAGTTGATAAAATAACTTTAGATATTAATATTAATAAGAATAATAATCTGCCATCATTGAGACATATTGATTTATGAAAGGCCCCGCAATTTAACAACTAGATGTCCTACAAGCTTAATATAGCCGCCACATTTTCTAAAAAAAAATAAATTCTGGTGTCCAGTTAAAGAGAACGCTGCCGTAATGTGGTTCGACTAAAATTTTTTATGATCAAATACTGCACAGAATCCCCAAATGCGTATTAAGTTAATATTACATAGAATGCAGTAGAATTGTTCCTGCAAATCATTTCCATTTAATTTTGCATAGTGTTTACAAATTTAAAATAAATCTACATATCAGAATTGGTGTTTTCAGCTCTTATATTGCCAGATGGACAGATATCAAGAGTATATGTATTTAATGGCGTTGAACATGCTCCTCTGCATTCCAACGTTCTTACCAATTCATATTTCAATAATGATACTCTAATTCATGCCACACCTAAACTAACAGATACATATCTAGTGGAACGTGTGTAAAAACCCAATAACTTTTGGAGTCATATAACACATAGAGATAATAAAATCAAGCCCTTCTCATTATACCTAAAAATTAACTATATTATCCAAGTGCCACATTTGTGGGCGTAACCCAACTGTTAAATGTCAGTCAAGCACTGACATTTGACACACCGTACCTGACCTTTTTACATACAAACGCAGAGAAAGAGAAATAAAGAGAGAGAGAGAGAGAGAGAGAAAGAGAGAGAGAGACAGAAGGGTGACATTTGCCGGCAACGCCAAATCAAGAGCATGCCTGCTTTGTAATTGTTTCCTAATGATATATATAACCACTTCGCACCCCTCAGCCTCTTAACAACGTTTACCATCCATCAGCCAATATCGCTGTTTATCCCAGGGCGCAGTTTATCATTCACTCATTGGCAACAAGGCAAACCAAGAAGGACAATAAATTATGGGCAGCGAATTGTAAACAACATGAAGTTAGTGAAGAGAAACTGGTGCGCTCAGGGTCACTGTAAACCAATCCCTTATACATATATACCATAAATAAAGATCTGGCAATATAATTGAAATATTTGCTGTCAATGTGCTGACTTCTTTAGACGCCGTACTTGCCCAACTCCCTAACTCCCGAGTATATTGCTCGGAGGCGAAGGTGTAAACTGTATAAATGGCGGATCGTTATGATGCTGGTTACCACGCACACCGGACAAGCATTGTGACGTCAATAAAAAGTCACCATACACGATGAATGGTTAAAAAATATATATTTCTGAACAGTACAATCCAAATCTATTGAAGTAATCATTGTGGATCAAGATAATATTGAGTTATAATATGTTCTTATTGCTGATATATATGGTAACTTTGTAGGTGCTATTAACAATGGATGAAATTATATTAGCCAAAAAGCTACAAATAAACAAATATGTAGTGAGCACACCCGACTACTGTTTACTCTATACCCAGTCCATAACAACAAATTTGTGTATGTATATAATGTAAATGAGTCAAGACGGAATACAAGGACCACCCAGGTAGCTAAGCAACAACCATTAAATTGCGCATTGACTGGTGGCATTGCAGGTAGTAGTGGGTAATTGATTTCCAATTATTTTCATTTCATTTTCTCAAGTGTTTATAGTCCGATTGAAACAAAATTCATAGAGTTAATAGGCATGTATTGTATGTATTGTTTCAAAGCTTAACTTTTAAAGTTGTAAAAGTTATTTGCATTTTATAGTTCTTTGCACAAATCATAATCTGCATATGGATACAGGAACCTATGGCAAATTTGATATCTCTAGTTTTCTTATTTATATATATTATTATATAATATATATAAATTCTTCCCAAATAAATTATATTATAGTTGCTTTACGCCTCTGTATCCATTGAAATAAATTAATAGGATATTGTATTTGAATTATGATTTAAATTGAGTAAGCGTTACGAATAACAGATAATTAATACAAGAGTGTAAAAGATAGTAATTAATTCCGCCTGCCAAATCAAACTACCCGTATTAATATATTTATTTTGTAAAAATCGATCGAACATAACCCTCACATGTCGTTAAATCTGCTCGTTTAGGGTAAACGGGTGCACCAACATTACAATAGCGGATCAGGGAAGGATGGTAATGTACATTTTCGACAGCTTGTCAACGTTGGCATCGATTTTCTGTTGATTTACCAGAAATCATTTGTGATAAAACACGATATACTTCATGCTTAAAGTGCACTCCAGGAGACAAAGCGTTGGTTTACATGTAGATGAGGATGGGAATGAGAATAGAGTGTGTAGCGTTTGGGGTGTATACGGAAAACTGGTTGACTGTCTGACAATCAATCACATCACATGGTAGACTGAAGACGGCAACATGAGGACATCTATGCGCTTTTAATGCTGCCTAATCCGGCGTAATAAATATTGGGAACGCGAATTCCCCGTAATATGCGGGAATCAATTGAAATGCAATTGAAAAGGACTCGCCGTGCAAATATTTAACTAGATTTATAGACTGACAATGGTAAAAACACACACATACACAAACAATCACAAACAAAATCCTCAACAAAGTCAACATAGAAAAGTCGAGGCACTTGAGCCGCGAATTAGTTATAAATGAGAAAAAACCGCGGTATACTTATGGCATGAGGGCTAAATGCAAATAGCGAATAGCAGAGCAACAGTGCAATCTGTGCCGTTCCTTCTTCCACCAACACGTGTTTCTGCCACCACCTATTTGGCAACTTGGCCTTGTTGCCATCCTTAAATTCCTTATTACGACTGCGTTGATTATTACAATATTTTAATTGGCTGCATGCAAATATTTGCGCACCTTTAACCCTTTTTAATATGTTAAAGTGCTGAAGTTGTATGCATATAGCACTTTTGTCTACCCCACTCATATAAGGACCACATTGGTTGCCACATCTTCAGTCATTCTGTTTTAAACCAGCAAAATAAAAAATAAAATATTATATACCCTTGTAACAAATAATATAATTAAAAAAAGAAAAGAATATATATTTGAAAACAAAATGGTCCATTAGAATCTTTACAACGTATCTATTTGATTTTAATAAAAGTAACAAATTTATAAAACTTTACTTGATAGTAAATGTTTTGCCTAAAAGGGTTTATTTTTAAACCAATAATATAGATATATTTGTGCAAAGTCAAATCAATATAGCTTAAAATCTGAGAGTTTTATATACTTTATACACTTAATTGTGTAGCTCAGCACTATTAAAACTGCACTCTATTGCAGAGCAAATAAGCAGCAAAATCTATCTTACTCCCAAAATCATGTTGAAATGGCTGAAATGAGTAAAGACATGTTTCTAAAATATATATATATATATATATATACATATATGAAATTATCTGTTTCTTTACAAACTAAACAATAAAATAATAGCGCTCCCTGTTTTCCCACTGTTATATTTAAAGAGTATCCATATATTTATATATATATATATATATATATAT
>JBAMCO010000295.1:0-11468 GCA_037075125.1 Hirtodrosophila caputudis | reverse complement strand
TTGAAAAATAAAATAACTTTTTATCAAAAAACCTATGTTTCAAAAAAAAGTCACGGACTTAATGACCCACCCTCGTAAGATTAACACATAAATAGCATAAAAATTATATAAAAAAAATCTTTTTGTTGATTAGCAACAACAAACTAACAAAATCACAATTAATTAAAGTTCACATATTTCATATTTTACTTAGAAAACTGGTTTAGCCTATAACACAACCATTTAGCCAAGACTAGCATCTCACATTTGCAGCCCTTAAAAGTTTGAACGTTGCCACAACAAAAGATTGCCAAGACAACCACAAAACAAAACAAATAAAAACACAAACAACACAAATACAAAACTTTCCTTAATAGTTCTGCTTAAAATCGAATTTAAACTTTTTTATAGTTTCTTCTTCCTAATTAAAAATGAAACTTAAAACGCGCATTTGCAAGAGAAACTCAATAAAAAGTTCTGAAAATGCTCAAGAGCATAAAGCGCAAAGTTCGAATTATCCACTCAGTTGTGTGGACTGGAGCAGCAATGAGGAAATCTATTTTGTTAGGTATTAATTAGGCAACAATATTAACAACAATTTTCATAAATAAATACAAATTCAACAATTTCACAGCGATGATCATCAAATCTACAAATGGAGCGACATAAGTCGCGATTCAGTGGAAGTTGCCAAATTGCCGGATGATTTTATACCCACAGATATGCACTGGTTGCTGCTTGGTGGACGCAGCAGTGGTGGCGGCAAGGGCAGCGATACTCTCCTCATATCTAGCAATGATGGACGCTTCATTATATTGAATAAAAGTGCGCGGGTGGAGCGCAGCATATCTGCCCACACTGCAGCAATTAGTTCGGCACGCTGGAGTCCCGATGCTGCTGGTCTCCTAACAGCAGCCGAAGATGGTGTCATTAAGATCTGGTCTAGATCGGGCATGCTTCGTTCCACAGTTATACAGAGCGATGAGGCAATACGTTGTGCACGCTGGGCGCCCAGCTCCACGGCAATTGCATTCTGTCAGGGTGGTCACATCTCTATCAAGCCATTGGCAGCCAACAGCAAGTTAATAAGGGTGAGTTTACGGAGTGCGGGGGTGGTTAATTTAATAACATTTCATTACCCAAAGCAGCCGAACAGGAAACTGTAGAAACAAAACTGAGCAACATTTAGGCGGTAGCTTGAACTTAATGCTGACAATTATAACTCAAAAAGTATTTAAGATTTTGAGCTGAAATTTGGTATGTAGGCGGTGGAAATATAATTAAATGATTGCATAACACTAGGTAGACTATTTGAATACCCTTACGAACCATGTGGCATATTAAAGAAGACATATGCCTTGCTGTATTTTTAATCAGCAACAATAGTGTCATCTATTTACGCATTACTCAATTCTAGTTAAATTAATCTGCTAATTGTAAAGAGTTAACTTGATGTAATTGAAGACGGCAGAGTCTTTTGGCTCTGGGCAGTACCTATGTATTATTCAGGAACCATTTCAATTGGTGCATTATATCAAAAGCTGACTTAAAAGTATCTCAACTTTATATTTAGAAATTTTTACATCATCTGTTATTGTATATAATTTTTTAAAAGAAGTTTACCCGAAGTTTCTCCAAACTTACATCAAGACTTTTGATAAATAAAACATATATTTAGGCTTACTTACATGGATCCAACAAAATAGTTCCCTTACGAGTACCCATTCGACTATTTATATTTTCTCTCCCTGCAGTGGCGCGCTCATGATGGCCTGGTGCTATCGCTAAGCTGGTCTGCTCAATCGAATATTATAGCATCGGGTGGTGAGGATTTTCGCTTTAAGATCTGGGATGCACAGGGCGCTAATCTATACACCAGCGCTGCTGAGGAATATGCCATAACTAGTGTCACTTTCAATCCGGAGAAGGATTATCTGCTAGTGGGCACCTTCAATATGTTAAAATTGTGTCACAGCACAGGCGTAAGCTTCATGCACAAATGAATTCCACAGGATTTGATTTATATTCATGTTCGATTTGCTTACAGTGGTCCTATAGCAGTGCTCGGTTTACGGCGCCCAGTGTGGGTTCGTTTTATGCATTAGCCTGGTCAGCGGATGGTACACAAGTTGCCTGTGGCACCTCGACGGGTCAATTGATTGTGGGCTATGCCATGGAACAGCAGCTCATATCACGTAATTTGAAGGCCACGAGCAGCAGTCGTAAATCGATTGCCCTGCAGGACATTGCCAATGGTAGCAAGGATATGTTGGAGTTTCCACAGCGGGTCATTAATTTTGCTTTGGGCTACGGGCATCTGGTGGTGGCCACAACACATCAGCTGCACATCTATAATGAGAAATACATCAATACACCGATTATAATTGATGGACGCAACGACGTGAGGGTCATTGAAGTTGGCAAAAAGTGTGTGCAAGCCCCAAAGGATATCAATCAATAATTTATATATATATAAATATATATGCGTACTTACAGATACTTTATGGTATTGGATGCTGCCTCCATTTGGGTTTATACCTATACGGGTCGACTGCACCTCAATCCACGCTACCCGGGCTCACAGGCTCAGCTACCATTACTCAACTGGCGTTCCATATCCTTGGGCTTAGATGTGCTGGCCATAAGAGACAATTCGGAGACATCCCTATTGCATTTATTCGATCTTATACCAGGCGCTTCGCGTCAATATGAACCACAATCCTTGAGGGTTAAACAGCAGCTGGACGAGATTGCCGCCTGTCGCGCTGGCACAACGGATGATCAATTTATTGCCTTCATCGATAACAATCGGGAGTTGTATATTTGCGAGACGCGCAATCTGAATGGAGGCACTACAGCTACAGGCGGTGGTGGTGGTGGCGGCACTGGAGATCGTTTGAGCCTTGATGAAATCTATAAAATTGGCACACAATTAACAGCCATCAAATGGGCCAGCGAGACGAATATATTGGTGGGCGTTCACGATTCTTGCTATAGCATTTGGTATTGTCCTGGCGAAGGAGCTGCTGATCCAACCATTATAGCCTTGACTACAGTTACACTGGACACAACGTGAGTAAAGTGATAAAAAGTCTTGCTTTGGGACACAAAGTTTAAAGTACTAAAATCCATTTTTAATATCAGCTTATTAATACTCCATTAATGTCCTCCCACATATTTTCACATTTTTTATCCTTCAGTGAGTTCGGCAAGCATGTGGATATAGAGAGCTTCGAGGATGCCGTGATCACATTTCGCTGCGCTGGCGCTCTGCTGCCTGTAAATGTGAACATCTACTGTGAGGTGTTGCATCGCACTCTGCAGGAAGGACAATGGCAACAGGCTTTAAGAATATGTCGCCTGGCCCAACATACAAGTTTATGGGCAACTTTGGCTGCCGTGGCCACCAGGAAACATCAGTTGCAAATCAGCGAAGAGGCTTATTCATCCGCTCTGCAAATCGATAAGGTCAGCTACTTGCAACATTTGAAAACCTTAACACCATCAAGTGCCGAGCAAATGGCCGAGAATTCCTTAATGCTGGGCCGCCACCTAGAGGCAGAGACCATATTACTGCACAATCGTAAATTTGGACAGGCTGTGGCGTTGGCACTGCGCATGCATAACTGGAAACGTGCTCTGGAGATTGCACAAAAGCATCAGGCGGAACAAACGGATATGGATTTGGTGCAGCGTGTCCTGGAGCAGCGAAAACATTATCTAAAAGCCTTGCAGCGCGACGAATGGGATGCTCTATATCTGACCTATGCAGTTAATGATGACAATTCTAGTGAATAAATAAAATAATAAACAGATTTTGTATTTTGAAACTGTATTTCGAATCTTTTACCAGACGTCTGAGTTGCCTTGACAACTTTTGGCAGTATGTTCATAATATTTTCGTACAAGATGTTGATCCACACTTCACAGTTGATCCTCATTTAATATACAATTGATTCACATTTAATCTAGCTTTAATTTTAAGTCTTCACCATTAATAGGCTGGCCTTATCATAGGTTTTCCTTCCATAGCATTAATGATATTATTGGCTGCCAATAGGCTCATTTCGATTGTAGTTTTCATGGTCTGAGTGCCCAGATGAGGTAACACAACTGTAAGAATAGAATAAAATATAATTTAATATTAAATAAAATAAAACAGGGGAGAAATGTGTGAAAGCAGGTGAAAGAAAGGCTCATAATGGAGTTAGAGGTGGCAGAAGCTAAAGAAGCTTATAATGTAAAAGAGTAGAAAGAGTGTTAGAAGTGTTAAAGGTGCAGAAAAGGCGATGAAAACTCCTGTCAGTAAGAAGGCAAAGAGAAATTTTTTGGTAGCGTAGTTTGGACTTGAGACTTATTGAATCATTCATATATGCCAACTGCTAAAACCATTTAAAAATTACAAGCGCAGACTTTTCAAAACCTTTCTCTTATATGCGTAGTACCTACCACAATTGGGTAACTTCAGTATGGGATCATTGGCAGGCAATGGCTCCGGTGTGGTAACATCCAAGCCTGCAGCAAATATTTTGCCACTGCTCAGTGCATCATGCAGATCACTTTGCTTTACCAGACCTAGAGAGAATTATTATAAATTAAAAAAAATAATACTTTGTGTTCCGTTTACTCACCTCCTCTGGCCACATTCACAAAGACTGCACTGCGTTTCATTTGCTCAAAGGCGGCTGCATTGAATTTTTCACGCGTTTGATCGGTGAGGGGAGCGGCTACCACCAGGAAGTCACTTTCTTGCAACAACTGTTCGAAGGACACATGCTCTGCCTTGAAATCCTTATCGTTATCCTTGCGCGTGCGTGTTGTATAGATAATTTTCGCCACATCCCAGCACTGCAGACGCTTAGCAATGGCCTGGCCAATGCCACCAAAACCAAAGAAGCCAATAACAGAGTCGCGTATCTCCTGACCCATGCGCCAATCAATTTGCTCTGTTAGCCACTGTGAACTGTGGCCATTAAAAAAATTGTTAAAATTAAATATTTCTGTACTTTACTTTATTTCATCAAAGAACTCTTCAAACTGCTCTCTGAAAAGCTCATAGCACAGCTCGATCGATCAATGGTGAAGCTTTCGTCAAATGTAAAAGCTTACACTAAAGCTTTTTTCTGCAGCCACACAGCTGATACTCACTTGTCAATGTCGCTGCGACCGGCATGAAAATGCCGCCCAGCTGCAATCATTAAGCCAATGGCCAAATCTGCCACCGCATTCTTTACCACACCTGGCGTGTGACCCAATGGCAACTGACGCCGCTTAAACTCCGGCACATCCACAAAATCAATGCCCGAGGACATGGTGCTAACTGCACGCAGCTGTGGTCCAGCTGCATCTAATATGCCAGCATTCAATGGCTGATAGTGCGCCCAGTAAATGGCATCCATGCCGGGCACCTTTTCCAGTATTTCCTGCCGCGAAGGCGGCACACTCTGGCAAATAACTGTTACTGCGCCGCGAGAACGCAACAGTTCCAACGCCGGCGTTGGCACATGCGGATGCGAGATGAGCACTTTGAATGCCCTTGACACACTCATCGCGAACAACTGACGTTGCCGAACGGCAGCACTAGACTAAATGCAGCTTCAAAAGCTCTCGCCACACGGGCATGTCAAGAGCTTTGCCTAAGCGCTCTCTCTCTCTCTCTGTCTTTTTCTTTCTCACTTCATTTAGAAGCTTTGCATTAGGCATTAGCGCCGCTTGGCAATTTGAAACTATGGAAACTTGAATAAAATTAGTTAAATAGAGTAGAACAAAATAAAAAATCTGAAAAGTAATATTCCCGTACAGTTGCTCATAAAAGTATTCTCATGTCAGGCATAAAAAATTAAGTAGAAAATATGATTTTACAACTGATCTTTGTCATACCTCTACTATATAAAATTTGATTATTTTCAAGTCAAACTTTATCATTTATCAGAAATTGTAAAAAATATATATGTACATATATTAAATTTTAAAAGTTCTCAGTACACAATGATAAATAACTTTGAAACTTGAAAAATTAATTCAAAAATTATTTTATATATTACTCTCATTCCAAATCGAACTAAAGTATTGCCTAAAATTTGAAGTTACGTACTATCACTACCATATGAGCGAATTAGAGAGTTGTGCGTGTCTGGATTACTGCTGTTGCCCCAATCGTTCAAAAAGTATATTTCTTGGATGCTGGACCTTAGCACATGGATTACTTTTAATATCATTCTGTCTCATAGATTTGGGTAAGATATTGTCATGTTATTTATTAGGTATATACAATCAAACAACTTTTCTATCAGATATAAAATATATACCGATGATAAGCAAGGACAGAACAATTGGCTTGGTTCTAGTTATAATATTAATGATAATCCATGTTGTGGCTGGCCTTTTGATATTATATGGCGTCTATAAAGTAGGTATATATATATGTATTATAATTTACTTTATATATATTTTCGTGATTTGTCTTTTTTAGGAAGAACCAAAGCCGTTTCTCACTGGCCTTATATTAAGCAGTATCTACCCCTATGTAAATTTTTTTATGATATACCTGCCTAGTAAGTTAGAACATAGCAATATCACTTATCATACATATATACATATATTCTTCTTTCTCTCTGCTTTAGTTATACAAATCATCTTCACCTTTAGCTCTCTTAGGTATTACAATAAGGAACTGAAAGATTCGAATGAGTGAGTTTATCCAAAAATTTCGTATACAATCAATACTAACAACTATTATTTTTTCAGCTCTGCTGTGTAGGGTATCTATGTATCCATTACCATTAATAAAACATTCTCACAATTGTTATTATTTCTTATAATTTTCACAGCTGGCAAACATGTTTAGTTACATGGTCACACTCATTAGAATAGTACACACTTGACTGATTTTGCATCTCGTAATATTTCCCTAGTAGGCAGGCGATAACATTCGTTCTCCGACCAAACCACGCAGCACATTGTGGGCGGCAATTACAGACATATCGGAGCGAGTACGAGTGGTAGCCGATCCAATGTGGGGTAGTATAACTGAAAAAACAAAATGTAAAAATTTAAGTGGGATTTTACCTTGGTATGAAGCTAAAAAGGTTAACAAGTTGAGTTGTGGTATTGAAAGTTGTGGAAATCTGTACATCTCTTGTCTTCTCTATGATTTGTTATGGTTAGATAAGATACAGACTTATCTCTGAAGAACATATCATGGCTTCTTAATTGACGTATTTTGCTGTTTCTAATGTTTGCTCTTTATATCAAGTGAAGCTCACAAATTCTTTTAGAATCTAACCCCAAACTTTCACTTTAAATGTTGCTACTACTTGAAGCAGTTTGTTGTCAAACAAAATAATAAGATAACCTACAAAGCACCTTGGCCATAAATTCTAGATGTTGAAACGAAAATAATTGATTTAAAAGAAAAGTAATGACGATAACACCAAGTCTGGGTAGCGATAAGAATGCTCACTATTAAATACCACTAACATTAACATTAAGTGTGTATTTCCGAATACTCTACTCACCAATATTGTCCAATGTGAGCAATTTGTCATTTGAAGGCAGAGGTTCAGGTTCCATGACATCCAGACCAGCGGAAAAAATGCGATTTGATTTCAAAGCATCATATAGGTCATCCTGATTGACAATTTCTATAAAAAATACATACAACTTGGTATATAATCCTATACTTTTACTGATATTACTTACTGCCACGCGCTATATTTACGAGAACTGCAGTGTTCTTCATCTTGTTGAAGGCGGTGTTATTGAAAACTCCCTCGGTGGCCGATGTTAAGGGCGCTGCAATGACGATAAAGTCACTTTTTGCCAGAAGCTCATCGAAATCGACTTTCTTGGCATTGAGCTCCTTCTCAATATCCTTGTTAATGCGACGTCTTGTGGTATAGAGCACTTGATCTATATCAAAGCCAGACAAACGCTTGGCAATAGCCTGTCCAATGCCACCGAAACCGTAGAATCCAACCACAGAATCACGCACATCCTGACCCAACAGAAAATTCAGATGATAATTCTCCCAGCGATCACTGAAAAATATTTTATATGTAGTCGATGAATAGTTGAATATTTTAAAATTAAACTTACTTATCGATCTTCTTGCGTCCCTCATGGAAACGACGTCCCGCTGCTATCAGTAGACCCACCGCTATATCAGCCACGGCTTGATTGAGCACTGTGGGTGTGTGACCCAAAGGTATCTTGCGGCGTTTTACCTCATCCAAATCAACAAAATCAATGCCTGCTGACATGGTGGATATGCATTTTAATTGTGGTCCTGCGGCATCTAAAACTTCAGCATTCAGCGCTGAATGTCCACCCCAGAAAAGACCATCAACGCCTTTAATCTTTTCCAATATTTCAGCACGACTTGGTGGCAAACTCTCCACCCGTATTAGCTCACAATTCTCCTTGAGCAGATCTATGCCTGCTTGTGGCACCTCAGGATGTGTGATGAGCACTTTGAATGGCTTGGCCTCGGCGGACATGGTGCGATTTTTAGCTCTGCGGGATAGAGCAGCGTCATGCGGTGTTATCAATAATAATGCAACAAACAGGAAAAACCACAACGTTAATCTTAAAGCCATTATTTCTATGCTCAGCAACGTTTGGCCATCAACTGAGCTCAAACAAACATACAGACCCAGACTTATATACCAGTAGCCTAAAGCGCCCCTTGGCGCTGATGATGGACGATAAACTTGTGAACCTGTTTAACATTCTAAGTGGATTCTGATTTGATTTTTATTCTCTGCTCTTATAAGATGAGAAACTGGTTTCCAGTGGAAGATTGTGAGCAAGCTGTTTTTAGAAGAGCATAGTAAAGGGCGTTCCAATTGGAAAAATCAGTGGCATGGACTATAGATTGAATTCAAATTATAAAATAAAAATTGGAAATTTACGGTTTCAAAAAACAGATTATTACATGAGAATTTATTCGGGGTTATTAAGGAAAATGAATTTACATTACTGAAGCTGTCATTGATTGAATATATGTATGTAAATATATATAACTATATATTTTATATAATTTAGTTTTTATTTAAACATGTGTACTTGTACTTGTATATGTATATATTTATATATATTTTTTTATATATTACTTTTGCTCTTAATCACATCCACATTTAGTTTGTTTTAGTCATCTATTAAAAAAACACCAATACCGTGTGGGAAAAAGGTTTGATAGGTATATAGGCGCACATACTGCACAGAGGTAACGGCTAAAGTACCGACGATTCACCTCCCCAGTATACCAAGATAATGCGCATAGCCAATGTGGCGGCTATTTATTCAAGACATTCAATTGAGCGCTAATATTGGTAAACGCATCGTGTATACCCAATATAATGCTCAAATGCAGGAAACGCCGGTCAATAGCCCGATCCATATGATATTTCTATTAAGAACTAAACTTGATCTTGGCCTATTGAATATAGAATGTATATAGAATGCATTAGAACACGCATTAGTCACCCTTTGCTTTGCCGATGTATGGAATCAATGACTCGTAATAGCATTAAAAAAAAATGCTGTGCAACTAACACACACTGTTAATTTGCAGATCAGCAATATGTTAATTAATTTTAAACAAAAATTAATTAATATAATTAAATCGGCGAAACACACAGCACGCACAGTGTCAAAATTCTAACTGAAAGCTTTATCTACATGCACTTAAAGAGCTTTTGCACTCAACTAATCCCGCGCTCTTGCTCATTTATCACTTATCGCTCACTCACTTCTCACTTCTCTTTCTTCCAATTGGAAACTTGACGGCTGAACGTTTGTCGCGCAACTGAATAAGTACGAATGGAATTACTTGCTTTTTATAGCAGTTAGTTAGACTTTACAATTATCAAAAGTAAAAATGTCATAATAGATTAAAGCCGTATAGTGAGCAATTCTCCAAAATTTGTACCTAGATTCGATCAGTTGGAAAGAACTAGCAATAGAGACTTTTGATATCAGCGATCAGCAATGACAACACACAGCTCTGCGTATAATTTGTGACTGGATTATTTATTTTTGTACGCTTCCTTCTCATTCTTCCTCATATTTGTTTATCTCGCTTCCATTGCACATTTGCTGCTCTGTTTTGCTTATCTTCGGCTCTTTTGTGCTCTGCTTCTTATCTCGAATGGACACACAACTGTGATTGTGATTATGTTGAACTCTTTGGCTGGCCTGGTACTGTGGCAAGCTGTGCGCCTGCTCAAAATACCAGTTGGGGATTTTTCCCATGTCATTTTGTGGCGCTCGCATGCGAGTATTTCCAATTGGAATGGGCCAAGCACACAGTAGCCCCACCGCACACAGTTTGGAGTCGAGCGGTTTTGCTTATTGGAACGTTGTGGAACCTACTTTATACTTACGTACTGCTTGGCTGACACACAAACGCCCGCCCCGTCACTAAATACTGCACACACAACAATAATGCTGCTTTTTTGTGAGCGGATCTGCTCAAATTTTGTCCGCAAAGCAGCAGGCGCACAGAGCGCACAACTAACTGGCTTGCTCTTGCGCGACCCCGCCGCTCTCATATCGCATGTCGCTGTCTCTGTGAAAGCAGCGGGGGAAAAAAAAGAAAGAAAAGAAACACCAGAAACGTTAGCGTTGGCGTTGGCGTCTGTCGCCGTCGTCGGCATCGACGTTGTCGTTGTCGTCGTTTTGCACTCTTTGTGCGTTTGCATTGGGATGCGACAGAGCAATGCCTGGCTTGTGCAGGGCAATCCCATTAGCACGTAATTTATGCCCTGCATTATTTCATACTCGTAGATAAGGTATACTAAGTTATACATTTTGATAGTTAAATATTTAGAGAATTAGTGCAAGATCATCTTTGATATGCCAAGGCATTTACTTTATATTAAAAAATAGAAATTTCAAAAGTGATAATGATGTTTTTTATCTTATCATTTTTTGAATAGTGATAAGATTTAGTTCAACAATTGTTTAACTAAACATGCACATGACTATTTGAATTTTTAAGTCTGTTATGCTAAATGGCTGAACTCAATGTTTTTAGAATTAAGATTTCAATTAAAGTTGTAAAAATTAATTAAATAATTAATATATAGCTTAAAGTTTGAGTTATTAAGTTTATTATACTTCATACTTTTAGGCTTGACAGTCAAATTAATATAAAACTTACCCTTTCTCTAGGGTATTTCAGAAGTCATGCACTCCCCAGTGGGTTCTAACTTGTTGTAAATGTAATGTGCCGCAAAGATTTGAGCTTGAACTGAGAAGCTTTTGCGCTTTGAGAATTTTGTAGACACTGCTGCACTTTGCCTAATTGCACTTAGGTTATTGGCCCCACACAAATGTAGAGTTGCTAGCCAAATGCTTTTTTTGCGAGGGTGGCTTGATGTGGGCGCCAAACGCGTCGCGCGCTCTTTATGACTGGCGACGACTGCGACTGTTGTTTGGCGTCGCTGTTTTCTGCTGTTGCTGTTACTGTTGCTGCTGCTGCTGTT
>JBAMCO010000289.1:0-11637 GCA_037075125.1 Hirtodrosophila caputudis | reverse complement strand
TTAGTTTTAAATTAACATTTTCAACCCGCTTCTCGGGTACTACATATATTTGCCAGTAAATAAATTAAACTTTTCGTTATGAAAAACATAAAAATATATATTTAATTTACTTGTGCTGTTACTGCTGTTTATTGTGAGTATTGCTGGTCGGCATTTCACTAACTCTTCCCCCTCTGATTGGCGTTCATTAGAAGAAGGGTATGTTATTGTTTGTATCTTACTTTCGTATCAGCTCTTGTGCGATTCTTTTTGCTTGGTACATATTTACATACATATTTATATCGTATATTTGCCATATGCTTAAGCAGCAGTATATATATATATATAGCTCATATATATATACATACACAGATGTATGTCAGCTAATTTTCTCACTTCTCAGCAGTATATTATGTTGTTTACAGTTCCCAGTTGTGCCCACACACAGTTGTGATTTGATGGTACTCTGAAATTTAGTGGTATTATCTCAGTGTTTTTAATTATCATCATTCATTTTGGCTGCGCATTGACCATTTCTCTTCCCTCTCCCCTGACACTATATTAAATAGTGAGTCGTTCTAAACTCATCTTGCTTTACATAGAATAGTTAGAAGTAACATCAGATAAAGTTAAATAATGATGCTAAAAACTATCAATAGTATCATCTAACTACAGGGATGTGCAATTTCTGCGATCTTCCATCAATAATAATAATCATATAACATTTTAGAGTGAATGAATCAAGATATTTTCAAGTATTTTGTCTGTTTGTGTCATAGTTTGAGCTCTCGATTAATTCAACATTTGAATGCAAATAAGTTTTTGTCAATTTTTAAATGATTTTCTTACTAAGCATACCCTGGTAATAAGCAATTGGGGGTATAATACCTACTATTTAGCATACATGGTCAATATTTAAATCAGAATCTTGCCAAGAATTTCTGTATCTAAAGACAATTCAGATTCTACTCTAATTATTCCTTTCCAACTATAGTTTACAGCGCTTTCTCAGCTCTCTTCCACATTTAGCTACAACTGAACATGTTTTCTGTGCGCATGTTCAAATTACAGGGTATATGTTACTCACATTTAATGTAGCTCTGCATTTCTACACACCTATTTTGTTCACAATTGAGCTTGTGTTAATAAATACGCCAGCAAATTTAAGCAATTTGTAGTGTCTGTCACAGCTTTATCTAGCTTATTTTTATTTTATCTTTATCTTAATCTTATCTTATCTTTATCTGCTATAGCAACGCAACTATTAGTCAACTGTGTCTAGCCTGCATAGTCAGCAACATATGCAACAAATTTAAGGTGCTTATCTCCGCTTTCACCAACTTTCCAGCTTCTACTCCAACTACAGGATATATACAGTTCGACATACTGCCCAATTTTGTCGAGAATATTTCGACTCTATTTTTAATTGAATTTTGTTATTACTAGAACTACAATTTTATGGCAATTTCTTGCTCTGACTGCTTTTTGCAAGCAAGCCTTCTTCATGTTGCACAATTAAGCCCAAGGCTTAAAAACACAAGCACACAATTACAACTGCTGTGTGTGTGTGTGTGTGTGTGTGTGTGGGAGTGTGTGTGTATCAAATGGCAATTATACACGCAGATACAGAGCCTGTAGCATGTAAAAACATATTCCATAACAAATTCCTATAAAGATTTCCCATTTTCCATTTGATTTTTTGAATTTTTTTTTTCTACTGCGTTTTATTTTTCTGGCTCTCTTTAGCTTGTTGACTTGCATATTCCTTGAATATATTTGTATATATATGTACATATATTTATTTTTACGTGGAAATTCTATGATCAATTTTCACAATTGTCGGAAAACTGCCACAGGCTTCACACACACAGTGAGAGTGAAAAGCAAACAAAGACAGAATACCATCGCCTGGCTAAGGCTGTTGTGGGGTCAATTGTCGTCAGTTTATTGAAATTGCGTTTTGAATTGCAATGTAAAATAAAAGCAGACAGAAAATCAAATGACACAGAGATGAATATAAATATATATATATATATAAATATATATATACTATAGTCTAGGGAATGTATCAAGCTGTAAATTACACACATATATATGTTATATATATATATATGTTATACTCCATTTTAAAGAGGATTATTTTTCAGTTAATATTTCAGCAAGTGTAGCAGCATTTTCCCTTTAAATGTAAAAGATTTTCCTTCAGCTTTCCTTCATGGTTTCATGTTTCACATATGAAATTGACAGGTGAAGGTTTAATTCCACGAAATATATACAATAGAGCCAGCTCGCCTTCATTCCTTGCTACATATTGAACTTGCTTAGAAATTTAATTTAAATTTCATTTCCCCACACTCAATTCCCTTCAACATAAACTTAGTTTTACTTAAATTTCATAATCAAACTATTTAAAACTGCCTGAATGCTGAAATTTCAATGCATATCCGTTGTAAAAAACATTACTAAAATTTATTATCAATCTTTGCCCACCACATTTGTCCATACATTTGTCAAAAATTGATATTTCTGTCACACTATGACATATTAATTTGATTTATGTGTCTGTTTAATTAGCTGTTGAATTAATTTAAACAGACTTTGTTCTAATTATTTAATGTCAACTGAAGTGATGCATGCATAAAGTAGCAACTGCCATCTATTCGCAAAAGGGAGTCTAGGTTCAAGTTCGGCAATGTTGAATGCCGTTGCCTAAATATCAATAACCTAACAAAAAGATAACTTAAGAACGTATAATGCATATGATTTGAGAGAAGAGTGAGAGAGGGAAATAATTAAGGAGACAATCATCCCAAATTATGTGCAAGATGAGAGATCTGCTGGTAGGCGAGTCCAGTAAGTCAGCTTGGATAACACTACAGTGCAGCAATATGAATATTATGAGAGCAGTAATAAAATTCCTTTATATACTATACCACGCAACCTGACAATTAATGACTGAAAAAGCAAATTTTATTTTTATTTATTCTAGATATTTACATCTTCCTTTATAGCGCCTTTAACAATCCGATGTACAAATGAATTGATTAAATGGTTAACTTTATTCATTTGAAAACTAAATAACCGTAAGCGTAAGTCCAAGTTATGCACAATTAATAAATTAATAATATTTAAATCAATATTATCTTCCATACTCCTTTATGGAACAGAGATATGGCATTCCTCGGTCAAATGCCATTTAGTTAAGGTCCAAATCAGTCAACATAAAACATTGAAAATGAACCTAAATCTACTATAATTCCATGAAACTAAAACCCTACACAAAATAGCAAATATTACCACTACCAACAAAACTTATTTAACACAATTGCGTGAAGTAGGGAACTTTTCCCACTAGCTCAGCTATTAGAACTTGAAGTTTCCGTCTTTAGTTCTCTTTTACCCTTCCTTAGTTTGAGCTGCAGTTAAGGTTTTCCCGCCCCTTTTTTTGCTTGCTAATCGTATGTCAATATAAATATAATTAATTAAGTATATTCCAGCTGCATAGGTTAAGCCTAAACGCTGTATTCTAAAAATTTAAGCTAGGCTTAAATAAAAACTTAATATTGATGGAATAAAGCTACTCTTTAATATTGAATTGAACTAAACAAAACTTTCTAAAAATAAAGCATACACGACCCTTATATATATATTCTTGGACTGCAAGCCATGCTGAGCTGTTTATTTACAGAACTCGTAGACCCACAAGTTGCTGCTCGAACATCAAAATTATAGTGGTTGGGAGAAAAACAAAACCATACAAAACAAAAGGCGTTGTCGGACCTGAAGTATAATACAAAATAAATATATATAAATATATAAAGTCGGGTGTACTCCCCTTCTTGCAAATTGGTTTCTAAGTTTTCTAATAAGCAAACAAGCACTTGGAATCACAAAATTAATTGAAAATGTTTGTATTGGAACAAAACCTATTGCTATGTCAAATTCATATGCAAGATATTCGTATAAATATTTATTTATTTCATTTAAAATTTATTTAAATTGAAAGAAAGCAAAAACTTTGACTGATAGACCTGCAAAAAGTCTCGACGAAAATTTTAACAGATAATTTATAAACTATATAAGAAAAGAAGAAATGGAAGTTGTGCATAAGTTTGTTACGTATGGAAATGCAAACAAACTTTAAAGAGTTTTTAAAAGTGTTTCAAACCGTGCCAGGGGAATACCCTCATTGTACATTAACTGAAACATATGAGAACGTTCTGATGCAAATAAACAAAGCAAACATATACTCGTATATCTGTTGTATATTGTTATTCAAGTGAATGAAATGAAAGTTGATTCATTTACTTGGCATTGTTGGCTATAAAGTGTTGCCAACACTATTGCCAAAAGGGGTTTGTGCCATGGAAAAACTCTTAAGCTACTGCCAGCGAGTATCCCATTTGTTTGCTGTGCACTTAAAAGACGGCAAAAACATTTCAGTATTCGGAAAGTAAAGTTTTTGTTGTAGTGTAAAGCTATCTAGTAACTGACAGCTCGTTAAGGCCAGCTTTTACTTCGCTTTGCTCTTTATTTGTTTGTGTTTCGTTTTGTGTTTCATTTTGTATTCATATTTTATAAAGAAAGAGAGCACGAAGAAAACAAAACGAAAACTTTGTTCACGGAAAAACTAAAGCCATGAAAATGTAATGACAAAAGCCGTCAACGTGTCTCGACTCAAATGTGCATAATGGCTAAAAGCCAGCTTCCAGTTAACATGGCAACAGCTGTTGCGGCTTTTTGAGGTGCTTTGAAGCTCACAGCTCTCACTCACTCTCTTTCTCTTTCTCTCTCTCTCTCTCTCTCTCTGTTTTGGCCAATAAAACGCGGCTAGTGTACGAACGCCAGATTTAAAGTACCGCACATCTGGCGGCACAATTAGCCAAAAACTTTTGAAACATTTCTTATTTTTTCGAATGCTCTATTTAACATTGAGCATTGAGGGTATACATGTTCTATCGACAGCTGTGTAGACTGAATAAAAACGAGAAATTTTGATAACAAATTTCGTATCTCTAGCTCTTGTAGTAAGCAGGATCTGGGCGTTAATGTAGATGGAGAGGCAGGCAGACAGACAGATGGGCAAACAGGCAAATAAACAGACAGACAGATAGACAGACAGGCAGGCAGACAGATGAACAGTCAAGCAGACACACAGAAGGATAGACAGGCAGATAGACAGATAGGCTAATGGACAGACAGGCAAAACATAGCTGCATCAAGTCGACTGGTTACCCTGATTAAGCATATACTCTGTAGGTTGGCTTCTTCTACCCATTACCGTATCCCTTCATATTTTTTACCATAACTTTCCAGGGTATTATTAAAGCAGTTTCACCCACTCTCTAACATTTATACCCAAAAGAAACTCTAATATTTACAAAATAGAGTATAAGCCAGCTGGTAAGTTGTCCCATTAAATGATCTTTTCCTTGTTTTTGATCTGTTTCTTGTTGTGCGACAACATTAATTAGATTCTAACGCCAACAAATCATTATAACGACGCCCGAGTGGCAACAGGGGGAGAGGTATTGGCACACATTGGGGTGGTTAGGACGCTGGTAATGTCAGTTTAGGAGGGTGGGGGGTTTATGGTAAATAGGGTTGTGAATTGGTTTGGGTTTTGGTTGAATTTCTCCATTGCTGTAACTGCTGTCTGTAAGCTCACACATTATTTACACGCCTCGCAACACACAATTTCGCACAATATGCAAATTGGGCGCCCAATTTTTGGAGGCCAAATCCGCGACAGCCTCCCTACGTTCCGCCCTCCCTTGTACCCATTCTTTGCCAGTAACACCACTACCTCTCACCCAATTCCTCCCTTGACTGTATAACAGTCAAACGAAGCGAAATAAAGTAATTTGAGACGAGGTCCTCTTGCACACAGCACAAAACGAATCTGTCTAAAAATAAACAACAACAATAACAAGCACAACAGCAACAATAACAACAAGAAGAACAACAATAACAATAGAACAACAACAACAATAATAAACAACAAACGCCCCGAAACAATTACAAAACTATAAGCCTCCAAAGGATTCGCCAGCAAATAAACCAAAAATGTCGACGCCAGCAGCTAACAAAACGGAAAGAATAACAACAACAATAAAATTGGAAATTGGACATTAGACGACTATGCAAATACCCTGTATATAGAATGTGGTGGTGTAGCACTTGACACAAATGTTGTAGAATACCATTAAAAATTGCAATTTGGCATTTATGGCAGATAAAACTAAAGTGAGAAAAAGAAATGTTTGATTAGAAATTTCTTTCTTTAATGAAAAGTTTTTAAGGGTATTCTTGATATATATAAATGGATTTCTTAAAAGCTTTTTAATGGTATAAAATAAAAACATTTTAAAGGAATTAGAGAAAAAATAACTTATAAATAAACAGTTTCTAAATAATATTTAAAGCTTTTAAGGGTATTCCTGACTTATATATATTTGCTTTTAAAATCTCTTTAATGGCATTACTATTTGAAATGAAGAAGACATGACTTGTATAAAAAAAAGTTTTTATATAGAAATTGTTTTATGAGAAGGTTTTAAGGGTATTCCTGATTGTTAAATGAATTGTTAAAAAAATATTAAAGGGTATTAGTGATTTTTAACTTAAATAATTAATAAATATGATTTATACTAGGTAAATCTGGGCATAATTATATATAAATTTCTGTACATTAAGTTTAGGGGTATTCTTCATTTGTGAAAGTTGACTTAAAACAGTATTTCAGGGTATTACTAAATTGTGAATTAATTGTAAATTGCAATTGCTGACAGAGAGAACATTTTAGTAAGGAATTAGACTACAAATTGCTTAGGGGTATTCTTCTTACTTGCATTTCTGCCAAGAAATTTGCATTAATTTACTTTATTTTTAGCATATGCTGATATTTTACTATAAATAAATCTTATAAAACCTTTAAATATTCTTAGTTTTATGACTTTTATATGATAAGTAAAGATCTTCTAGGCTTAATATGATAAATTTTGTTATACAAAATCGATTCAACTTGCAATGCAATTCAAAATATAGTTCAAAATCTGAAATTGAATATATAGCATGATAATAATTCAGCCTAATGCCGTAATACTCAGCGCCACAACCTGAAGCGTATGTCCCAAATGAAATCGCACAAATTCGCTTATATATATATACACATGTATGTATATAGTATATATAATCAGCTGTGGGACTAATGTGCCTGGCACTGCTCCTCCCCGTGCACACACTAAGTGCCATTTAATTGGGTTGTCATGTGAGTGTCGAGTGCCTGGAGGTTTCTCTCTCGTCCGTGCCCAGCTGTGCAATCATCATACATTCGTACATTTGTACATTCTGACATTATTCTTACATTCGTACATTTGTGCAGGAAAAACAAATCAGAGGCAACGCATAATTAAACAAGACAAATTTCTGGAAAAGCCAAACAAACAGAACACAGAACAGAAACAGAAATAAAAGAAAGCAAAATACAAGAAAATTTGGTATGCTAGCCTCGGGACAAACAAATTGTCTGGCTGACTAATGGTGGCTGTTGTGTGAGGGAGCGCGGGAAGGGGGAGGTGCCTTGGATCCCTCTAAAGGTTATAGCATATGGGGCTTATGTTAATTAGAAATTAGTTAAAGCTTACAAACTGTTTGGCCTAAGGCAATATTTTTGCACTTGTACCTGTGAAAGCCCATAAATGTCAAGGCAAGGAATAATTTAAGTTGTGCGGAAAATGTTTAAATAAACAATTTATTTCTTATTCACAGATATTTAAATCTGCAATTGGATGAACGCTTTCCAAAACCTATAGTTCGCTCAAAACTAACTGCTTAAAGTTCCAACTACATATAAAAGTTAGAGCATTTGAACTACCCCCAATATTTGAACACACTACAAAATGCTGCATAATCTGCTCGATTTTTATGCGCTAGCTAAACCCTTCTCTAGCTCTCCTATTCCTTTTCTGCTCTCCTTTGCCCACTCTACTCTAAATTGTTTTAGTACTTCAATATTTTTTATATAAAGAGTAAAAATTTCACTTTCAGCTCAACACTTTTAGCTGGCGAAAAACACTTGGACTCGTTTTATTTTCTTTGTATACCCTGTACCCATGTGAAAAATGGGTAGAAAGGAGTACTAATTTAGTGCAAATGTATGTAACAGGCAGAAGGAAGCGTCTAAGACCCCATAAAGTATATATATATATATATATATATATATATATATATATATATTCTTGGTCAGATAGAGTGCTGAATCGATCTAGCCCTCTCCGTCTGTCTGTAGGAATGCACAGATCTCGGAGACTATGAGAGCTAGAGATACTAAATTTGGCATGTAGTGCCCCTGTACCATACGCAGATCAAGTTTAAGTTTAAGTTAAGTTTTTCGATAACTACCCCGCCTCCCTTGATAAGCATGATAATGCCCCTCTAAACGTGCTTTGTGAATTTCAGTTCGATCGGAGAGATTATGACATTTGAAAATCAATTCTCTAGTTCTCTGCAATGCGTAATGAATAGGTTATTGTCTTGGCTACTTGGGTGCCCCTCACACTCTGTCAGTTGGGTGGTTTTCTTGACTAATTTATAATGCACATTTAAATGCGAATTATATACAAATTTGCTGCTTGGACTGGATACGGGGTACACTGTAGTCGGGTGTGCTTGACTGCAGCACTCTTACTGCTTTTTTTTTTTTTGGCTCTTTCAGTTTTGGCCTGGAAGCAGCGTCGACGTTGGAGTTGCTTTTGTTTTCCAACGCTCCGCAAAATGCCTTAATCATCGCTCGTAAATCTTTGATGTTTCATTTGTGCCAAAACACTAAACGATTTTTAAAATACCATCAGGGATGGAGTTGAAGTCGTAGTAGGAGTCGTTACACACACACACACACACACACCCACACACCCGCAAAGCTATACAATTATTTGTGCCGGAGGCTCAATTCAAAAGGCCGCACATATATATATATATGTATATGTATATGTATATAAATATATGGTTTGTTTATTGCTGGAATTTTGGTTGGGCATTGGGCATAAAGAAACTGCGGCGGCAATGGATTGTGTGCAGTGTTAAGCAGTGCCATAAATTATGAAAACCCGAAAACCCAACAAAAAACAAAAATAAAAATAAATACGATAAGACTATGGCAATCTGTGGCTTTCTATATATTAGGCAGCAAATAATGTAACATAGCATAGCGCGATATTTATGGCCTGAATTAAAGCTTCCAATTACGAACAATTAAAAAATCATTTTGAATTCAAGTAGAACTATATAAAACTACATACATAGAGTACACAAATCGAATATATATATCGAATGCATATAGTATTGGGTATTGGGTAAATATGAAAGCTTTAGTATTGCCACAAAACCGCAATTAGAGCCTCATTGAACTACTATCTGTCGAGTCTTTCAGTTTTTGAGATTTAATAGATTTTGCGCTGTTGTTTCTATTTATCTATTGAGAATTATATGCCATACAGTCAGAAGAAAAGATAAGTGTGCTATAGTCGTGTATACCCCACATCCTGGCACACTTTAGCCAGTCCAAAACCGCAAGTGTTCGAACAAACTTTTCACGCACAAATACAGACAGCGCGACGCCGATATCTGTGCGTTTATATTGACAGCCAAACAGGCTGATAGATACGCAGATAGGGAGACAAACAGCAGACAGACAGACAGACAGAGAGACAGAGCATCAAACCTACAGATAGATTGGGGACAAACGGATTGACAGACAAACATATAGACGAACAGTCAGATAGGTAAACAAACAGACAGACTGACAGATAGACTGACAGACAGGCAGACCAACTGACTGACAGACAGACTGACTGAGAAACAGGCAGACAGATTCGCAGAAAGGAAGACAGACATAACGACAGATATACTGAAAAATATACCGAAAGAATCAGATAGACTGACTGACAAATTGATTGACAGACAGATGGAGAGACAGACAAACAGAAAGACAGTGACAAACCGACAGATAAACAGACAGCGACTGACAGACAAACAGCCAGAGAGATGGAAAAACAGACAGACTTGGCTAAATAATTTCAGCTCGTAATGCTGATCAGGAATATATATATTTCATAGAATCAACAATGTTTTCTGTTAGTTAAAAAGTGTTCTACTGCCCCCTTTCATAGCTAATAATAATATTATTTACTATACATGCCCCAATCCACAATTGCAATTGCAATTCTTGTTCTCTTAATTCTGATAAACTTTTAAAATATTTATTATTATACAATTTCTAATAACTGTATTACAAGTACCCAAGTGTAATAAATTCCTCTTGATTTCTATAAGAAATTCAGTTCTTCTTTATGTTTTATTATTAAAATATCTGTAAATATCCTTTTGCTGACTTTGGCGCAAAACATTCAATTGCAAATTGCATTTGGGGGCGGGGGGGAACAGCGCAAGGCAATCAACAAAAATACTTGAATGAAAGTTGCAAGGATTGCCAGTCAAAGGATTCAAAGCTTAGCAAAAAGAGCCACAAAAAGCCGCACAATGCAAAAAAAAACAAAGCCAAATAAATAGGAAAAAAAAAACCGAAGAAAAATCCCAACAAAAACCCCCAAAACAGCAGAAATCAAAGCGAAATTGAATATAAATACGAAATCAAATTGAATTTAACTCGAAATGTGAAAGTTGCTTATAAAAGGATAACGAAATGCACACAGTAAAAAATAAAAAACAAGAAACGGAGAATGAAAGGGAGAAGCAAAAAAAAATTATAAAGTCAGCGTTAAATTTTCTCAACGTTAAAATTCCCCCACGGGAATGGGGATGAGGAGTAATTGGCTGAAAGGAAGAACAGGAGTTTTGGGGTTACAGAGAAAGAAAAAAATCCGATTGTAAAATGCTTAAAATTTACCACCCCCACTCCCCTCCAACCCCTAACCATCAACTCAAAAAGCAGTTGCAACTTTTGTGCGGCACTTGAAATGCATTCCAATTAACTGCGACCCAAAGGAACTGCTAACATACCCTTTTCCCCCCGTCTGCCCCTGGCTCATGCTTGCTTAATGGTTCGCCCACAAGTGTCGTCGCTTTACGTTCTTCTCTAGGTTAGATTTTTGGGGTTTTCGCCGGAAAATGGTGAAAATTGTTTTGCTGGCTTAGCAGCTGTCAAAGGCATTTCCTGCAGTTGTTGCTGTTGCCGCTGCAGCTGTTGCCGCTGCAGCTGTTGAAAGGCATTTGGAATGTCGCCAGTTCTTTGATTTTTCGAAAAGTTACGCAATTTTTCGGGAGTCAAACTGTAAAGTTGCAATTGTGCAATTGAAAACTAAATTCGAATGTGCGTTTGTGTGTGTGTGTGTGTGTGTGTCGGCAAGGGCGTAGCTTAAAGGGTAACAGCACAGCCAATGTGTTTATTAACAAATGGCATTTTGTAGTTGTCATTTGTGAAACTTTGCAAACTGTCAAAGCAAAGTTGGTTACACTTGATGCTAATTGAATCGAGCAGTAGCCAAAGCTTTTGGGAACAGCATAAAATAAATATTCATCTTATATTTATGTATATCAATTTACATTACTTAATTTGAGTAAAAACTTCCCACATGGCTTCCATATTCACTTTTCTATCCACTATCACACCGACATACTCAGACATTTTTTATTTTACGA
>JBAMCO010000280.1:0-11867 GCA_037075125.1 Hirtodrosophila caputudis | reverse complement strand
TTTATCCCATAAATAATATTTGTCGTATAGTTTTTATATTGATAAATATCGGTAGCCATACTCACATATAGTAAACAATTTGTTAAAATTTGTATTTGTACTTGTTTATGAATTTTCCACAAGGTACAGGTGCATCATAACCAAGTATAGCCGACTATATTAGTATTTAGTATTTATATGGTACAGACCACCTAGGATCTGCCTCAAATATTTTTTACAATTCACAATGTTAAGTTGCTAAGTCGCCTAAGTTCGTTATATTTTTTACCACATGAATGGCATCCGTTCGGACTGCTCGTTGCCTTCTTCAAGTAAGTAAGGTTTCGATTGGACCCAGTGTGCAAATAGGGAATAGTTGGCCAACAATAGATTAGGTGGTGGCTCCACCGTATCAGGTGTTGCCTCCAACGATTGTTGACGCAAGAACAAAAATTTGCGATCCAATTCCTGAAAATTTAATGGTAAGGGGCCTCCTTCGCGTATGCATGCCCGAAGGCGACATTTCAAATAAACTTCAAAGTGCAACCGCTGAAAATTTAAATTATTTTGATGGAGTACATAAAGTAGTTGCGGCAACTCTATATTTTGTTCTAACTTTTTCAGCAACCAACGGCGCATTTTCATGGTCTTAAGTGTTGGAGTATGCTCCACTATCTGTCGCTCAACGTCGAACAAAGCCGCTATAAATGCTTCACGGATTTGACGTAGCATCGAAAAATCGGCTGAAGCCAATTGAGAGGTCTCGCGAATGGTTTGCTCAATTTTAGATTTTTCATTGAAGATCAAATGACGCACCACTTCGTTCCGGTTGAAGTGGCGTAGTATATTGTGCTGGAAATGTTCTGCATCTATGCTGCAGAAACGGCATAAAACACGCTGACAATTGTGGCACCACATTCTATTCCGCATCCTATGCACTTGACAAAATTTACTGGCAGAGCGAAGAAAATTACCCACGCTCAACTCATCGACCCAGTTTTGATTGGGATTCGTTGCCATATTGTTGCTTCTTTGAAACGATTGCACTCCCCTATGGGGAAAATCAGGCAATAAACACAGTAGTTAAGGTATAAATATATAGTTTGTGTCGAAGAAAGAGAAAAATAAATTTATTAATTAATTACAACAGCAGAGATTGGAGATTAGAAAATAGATATGAAATAAATATTCTTGTACCAAAGCAATCATCGCTTAACTGTCTCTTGCGTGTTTAATTTAACACTAACTAAGAATATATTTTTAATATAATACATACCACACGTTGTACATTGATAACACAATATTTTATTAGCGATTTTTTACATAAGCGTGAGTTAAGGTTTTTAACGATAAATTCGAAGATGCTTCCTTCCGCACAAAAGGTACATTTGCTCTAAGTTATTACTATTTTACCCATTTTTAAAGTTAAAAAATTTTTTAATTTGCTTTTAGCCAACAAACTCATAGTCTCCATACAAATAACTTTTTTATAAAACACCAAAAATAAAGCCATATTAATGCTATATACACAAAGCCTTACTTACCTTTTAGTGCGATACTGCCAATCTATAAATTCGAAAACTGCCAAAACTATTCGAACAGTGTTTGTTAGAAATCCGTTTAAATTGTAAATTGAGCAATTAGCTTGAATTTATAAGTATGTACTTTTATTCTTATTTGCTTATGTACACTGTTTTGAAAATTACAACTATAATTAATTTTTTTATTTTTATTATATTATATTATTTAATTTATTTTATATCGTATCGAAGTGTTGTGTCGGAACTAATAAATCTTCTTTCCGGTCGCGCGTGTGTTGCATTTGAGGTATCGTTTGCAAGTGCAAAGAGGCAAAAGTTAACGGCCCATATGGGTTAACGAGAACAATAAAGGATTTCGCTCTGCACTGCAACCCTTTTACTTCGGCATAGCTTTTCGTCAGGATATGAGCCGAAGTTTGTGTTAAATGTTCCCTTATTTTCGTATGAACGCACGAATCTCAGAGACTATAAGAGCTAGAGACATCAAACTTGATGTAGGTTTCTGTATACCCTACACAGAGCAAATTTACTTCTGAGTTTTGGTACCCTTTCTTCCTCCACACAAATAGATAAAAACCGAATAGCAATTTTGCTATTGCTATTAAAATTATACATACCTAACGCTAATATCTCTAGACGTACTCTATGAGTTTAATCACCAATCATAAACAGCTGAGAAAATCAAAATTGCAAATCAGGTGCACACCAAAGCGTAATTCATTTAAGGCAGTTTGTGTTTGTGTGCATCTGTAAATACATAAGTATATGCATTAGATGATACGGTTACTGAGTACAGGGTGTACCGCAGTCGTAGACTTTCTGCAATTCCCAAAATGCAAGGGCCTGTTGGTTGGGTAGGGTGTGTTATGTTGTTATTTCTCTGTATATCTGTGCCTTTCACGGTTGGCAGATTTTAATTAATAGATAATTATGACCGTTTGAAACTGCGGTTACTGTTTTGTTGCTGTGCTTGATTCTTGTTGAGAGCATATTCTAAATATTTCATATACTATATAGTGTATATTGATAACATAGGTGTCACATTGTAAACGCTTCATTACATTTAATGAAGGAGTAACCTAACGACACCATCCCGAACACTGCTTAAAGACGGGTAAATTAAATATTTGTAAAATAATCATTATAACTGATATAATGTTAATTCATTTCAAATTACATATTGTTTATCAATTTTTATTACAATTTTATAGCGATGAATTAGTTAAATAACTTAAATTCCAATTAGAATTTTGACATTAATTGAAAAACAATTGGTAGTACGTACAATACAATATAAGGCACCCAAAGTTGCTCATATTTAGCATAAATTTGAATTTGGAATAAATTGACTAAATAAAAAAGAAATAAAAAATAATGTAAAAATATAAAAAAGGTATACAGAATATTATCTTTTTTGTTATATTTTATGTTAAAAATTTTCTAAAATAATAACGAAAATAATTCTTAAATTCCACCCTCATTTATTCACATACATCAACTTTGTATGAAACGACTAAAAATCAAAATCTTTTAATTCAAGAGTCTACATAAACAATTATATTCTCATCTTGTCATGTGATGCTGTGGAGGAAAGCAATAAAGGCTTTAGGCCTGTGCGTTATTTCACCAGGTTGCAGGCCAGGAGGTCTTTTGGCAGATGAGCCTGCCTGTTGGCATAGTAACGTCTTGTATTGGTCAACATATACTGCACTGACTCGTTGTGGTTTGTTTATTCTGTGTGCTGTGTGCCCTGTGTATAATTTGGAAGTCATTTGAACCAATATATAAAATGCAGTATTGACAGCAGAGGGAGGTGGTGACAGAGACAAATATTAATATGCAAAGCAAAATCATACCAAAATGTTTTTGTGATGTTTTGCTTGGGGATATCAAATGTCATCTTTTCATAAATGATTGCATTCTTTACTCGAATACACGCAATTTCACTCAATTAAGGTCAAATAATCTGGTCAAATATTTGACTTCAATTTGAATTTAAACTTTTGTAGATCTGTGCGACCGACAGAAAGAACAATATGACTATATCGTCACTGGTAAATATTTTGTCATAAAAATGAAGTTGGTTTCTTCATAATCGAAATGCATTTAAAGATTTTGGTTTTTCTCTTAATATAAATTTAGTAAAAATTGATTAACTTTGAGCAGTTTGATACACACTAAATGCATTAATTTTTTGGTTCAACTTGGGGTAAAAGCATAAATATAGTAAATACACGAGTATTGAATGGATGTAAACGCATATTAAGTTTTATCTCCTGTTTGATTTGCTATGAGGAGTTGCTTTTCATTTCAAGGCTGCAATCAGTCAAACAAGCTCGTAGCCTGGGTAAGAGCATCTGGCAACTCGTACACTATGACAAGGTTAGTTACTAAGACCATCTGAAAAAAAGTAAATTATTCCATGACACGTGTTGATTACGGAGCTTGCATCACTTCGTGAATATGCCTAGATAAACAGATAGACGGGACTGTATACGCATTTGATTACATCGACCATTGTGTATGACCATTGCATACCGTTGGGCTTGTTTCACACATATGTTACACAATAATCTCATGTCCATTATTTTACGCTCTGCACCCACTTGAAACACGGATAAAAAAACAGTAAAAATGTGTGTAAGAGGCAGAAGCATGTGTCTCACATCCCATAAAGTAACCATGAGTAGCCATGTTCACCTGTCTGTCCGCTAGTGCATCTGCATTAACGCATGGATATCTCCTTTAAAAACAAAGCACCAAACGACACAGATTTTGAAAAACGAAGCACAACACAAGAAGTGTTAATAAATATTACAAGAAAAGACAGTATTAAAGCAATATCTGTGAAAATAAGATATAGGAGATAAGACGATTGGATGAAGTGAGCAAATAGTTCAACAGAATCTGAATCATAACTAGCTTTATTTGTTCCTAGATCTTGTACTTGAAATATTTATATTTACATTTGAATTTAAGGTGTTGTAAAAGGTAGAAAACTGTCAACTACAATGTCTACAAATTACCAATCAGCTGTTTGAATTAATTAATTACCATGTAAAAACAGCGACGTGGTAATGGATGGTGTAGGCGAGCAGGAAAACAAAAGGAAATAAATAGAAATAATAATTAATTAAATAGCAATGTCATTAAAAGACCAAGTCAAGATCTGTATTCAAATGATTTTTAATTGAATTCATTTAAAATAGAGAAAGCTTTAGCATGTAATCCAGAAAGTTATAGTGTGAAGTACGAATATTCTGCTCGACATTCAACTGAACTACGATGCATGCATCACGGATATGCTGTAGCAGCGGGAAATCAGCTGAAGCCAATTGAGCGGTCTGCAATATGATTTTCCTAATCTTGTCTTGCTCATTGAACAGCAACTGACGCAGTACCTCGTTCAGGTCAAAGGGGCATATCAGTTTGTGCTGAAAATGCTCCGCAACTAAAGTGTATGAAAAACACCCCAGCTCTACATCATGCCCTGGCAATATATCCGAGAGCTAGGCTGCTTGTAAGCATTCTTCTTAAGTGGGAAAGGACTCGATCCTGTCTCTGCTGTAGCAAGGCCGGTGATCTTTAATTAGTGCTTGGAGATTTGTAGGAATGCAGGGTACTGGTTGCCTATTTCAATCTCTGTATCATTACAATAGATTTCGTTTTAGTCCAAGGCGAAGTGCAGCCTACCGTTTCGATAAGCTCTTCCGCTATGTGGTGCTCCCCGGAAAGTGCGTTTTGAAAAGTACCTTCTTCGCTAACTCTCGTCATAAATGTCATAGGGTAGCCGACATTTCCAATCTCTAGTTTATGTTCAAATATAAAATCTGCTATATATATACTTGGTGCCCCAAATCAGGTGGTGTGCGTTGACATTGCAACCCACGATGAATGGCTTCTTGTTCTGCAATGTTCTGGCATACCACACACTTCCAGAGCAGAGCACGGCGTCTCCCAAAAAAGTAAACCTACGTTATCAAATAGTGGCGTTGGCATCGGCCGTTTGGATGGCGACTGTAGCGCAGTCTGCAGTTACGAATTCTGAAACGATTGAGATTTAATGTCGTTCCTTACCATTTTACATATTTTTAAAATAAGTCTCTTGTGATTATATACTAACTTGGAGTTTCTTATGTACAAATCTTTAATAGGTGATGTTATTAATAATCTTAAAAGGTTGGTTTCTTCTACTCAGGCGAATAGGTGCTCCCAGACCCACATCGCCGCTGTTCGGCTAAGTGACATCGGCCACATACAGAGCTCTTGAGAGGACATCGAGGCGCCATCGTTTACCTATGAATTATCATTATTATCGAAACGCTATATATGAATAGAAATCCTTAACCACTTACTTTTCCAAATATGTATTAGTACAGTAGTCCTTCAATTTATTTTTTTTACAGGGGAATTATTTCATTTGTTGATAACGAAGTGCAGAAGCTAGTACGCCAAAAGCCGGTCGAATATCTGCTTGTTGATTGGCCAGCCTCGACTTTGTTGCAGTCGAAGTATATATTCGTAGATCATCCTCCGATAGTTTCTTAGTGATAAGTATGGCAGTTGCTTTACTTATAAAAGCCCGTTCTGCAGGTAGTGGATATGTAAGCCACAATAAATTAAAATTTTTAATTTGAATTTTAACTAATTGTTGTCATTCCCAGTGGTGAACTGGTACCTCGTCTCGTTAATATAACAAATAATATTTCTTATTGTGTCTTGACTAGTATTGCAGAAAGCGGAATGTTAAATGTGTAACATTATGTAAGAGTTTTATTTTAATAATTTTATACTTTAATTATTAAGTATTTATAAAGTGAAAAATTTTTCCTTAGTACACACGAAAAGGCTAAAGGAAATTTTACATAATATTATTAATGTTTTTAAACATTTTTATAATAAGAGCTCATTTTTCAATGATATAACAAACTGTCCGATATTATGTATAGTAGTTTTAAATTTGTTTGCAGTTTAATGCACCAAAATAGGTGATTTTATGGTCCATACTCTGTTCATTTTGTGTGTCACTTTAATCTGTTTGTGGTCTATGGTATTAATATTTGCGATCCATTTTCCTGTATGTGTGAGAATAAATAATTATTTTAATATGTAAAATTAAATTATTATTATATGATTTACACTTGTTAAAAAAAAAATTAATTAATTAATTAATGTATCGAAATTAATTTCGGCTTCAAATGTGTTATGATTTACTTAACGTCTGTGCGCCTATTCTCCTATTCTCTTCTTGTGGTTGGCATCACGCTATAATTACCTAATTTTGCAATTTGACAAATGTTTCCTGTCGCTACTACACAAACTTATTTATCTTTTGTTATATTAAAAAGATTTTACATTCGTTTTACTCAAATTTGTTTGTTACTTCGACTTTGCTATTAATTTTTCGTAAAAATTTTAGTCAAATACTTAAAACAGTCGCTAGCCAGTTGCAATTAGTTTTTTGTTTTGCAATAATTATTCGGTGCAACGTGCAGTAAAATGGAGTAGGAACTTTTTTTGCGCTCTTTGTAGAACACATGCGCATATAAGTATTATACACCTGTTGAATTTGGTGTGTCGAGCCCCCATTGTGCTTTGTTTATGCTTGTTGTACTAGTCACCATTCATAAACTCATTTAATGTCAAGGTTAAGAGGTCATAGGTAAAGTCTTCTTCGTTATGCATTGTTCGTCAAAATACGAATTTGTGAGAGTGTAGTATTGTGTGTGTTCGTTACATTATTATTAGAAATAATTAGAAATTTGCAATAAATGCACAGGATGTTAAATAGACGAACTGAAGCATAATTTCTTTCTAAATGTATTCTGTGAGTTTCATAAATACCAGAGAAATTAAGGAATCTGTTTTCTTTGTTTTATCTGCAATGCCCCCAGCAATTGCACAATTAATTGGAAATTTGTTTGTGCGTGCGTGGATATGTGAATGCATGTAGATCACGGTGTTTAAGTTTATGTTTGTGGCGTCATCTATTATCTGTTATAGGTGATAATCGGTTATTCGTTGTTTGTGACGCAACCTACTGCTCAATTTGAGTTTGAGTAACGCGTATTTGAGCCGACAGAGCTGTGTGCACATTTAAAAACTAATTTTTTGTGCAAATTAGTTTTTAAGCACTGGGTACAGGGTGAACTGCTTTAGCGTGCGCTCGACTATAGCACTCTTACTTGTAAAAATTGAGCTAAAACACTCATAACTTCTGTACAATTTGACTTTTGTATGAAATATCACAAAACAAAAATAATAATGCTAAAAGTCAAGAAACAACATGGACAATGCCTTAATTACTTTGTTGTGCGACCATTCTATAAATTTAATGACTGCTTCAAGTATTTCAAAAGTTTTCGTTGCAAATCCGTTCGAAATAAGCAATAAGCATATATTTGTAAATATGTCGTTTTTATATTAATTTGCTTACACTGTATTACAAAATTTTAATATTTGCTGCATTATATTAATTTATTTTATTTATCTCGAAGTGTCGGCAGTTAAAAATTCTTTCCGCCGATGCGTGCGTTGCAGTTGAAGTGTCGTTTGCAAATGCAATAAGAGAAAGCTTTCGCTCTGCGTTGTATCTTCGAGAGCATTTGCACCTGCATAACCAACCGAATGCAATCAATTTCTGGTTCAACTCGTTTACTGCTCTCTTTGTAAAACATGCGCATATATGTGTTTAATACCTGTTGGAATTGTTCTAACGATTCATTCATTATTTAGAGAGCTTTCGCTCTCTACTCCTTCGTCTTAACTTCGGCGAACTTTCCTGTTGTGTTAGATACCTTTCATTAACTCATTCAATGTCAAGGTTAGAAGGTCATACGCATTGTTTTGTCAAAATACGAGAAGTAGTAGCGTATGTGTGTGCTTCTTTGTTGTATTTATAATTGAACAATATTATGGTAAACGACAGGAAGGAGGCAGGCAAAGAGATTATTGTAAGAGGCTTTTACTAGGCTTATCATATTTTAAAGGTTTCTCTCTATGAACTTCTCTATAAAACTCGTTTAAATCAAACAATCTGTAATTTATTTAATTAATGTTTAATTTGATACCGGTGCATTTTCTAAATATTACACATACCATACGTTGTACGTTCATAATACAACATTTTATTAGCGCTTTTTAACATAAGCACGGCTTAATGTCTCTAACAATTCTAACAATAAATTCCTTTTGATCGTACTGATGTGATGACTTGCACTTCATTATTACTGCCTTTCATCCATTTTCAAAGGATCTAAAGACTTCTTCCAATAATATCTTTTAAATTGTTTTTCCATACAATTAAGTTTTGTATGAAACAATCACCCTGTACCTAGTCCATAAAAACAAATTTGTATATAATTCGCATTTAGATGTGTATCAAAAATTGGCATAAGAGATAATTTGTATATAATCTGCGAAATCTATATGCCAAATTTGATGTCTCTAGGTTTTATAGTCGTTGAGATATAAGCAGTTATGTGTATTATCCATTCTATCGTTTTCGAAGTAAAAGAAGGAGATATTAAATATTGAAAATAATCGTGTTCTGCGTATGGCATACAGGATGCAAAATTTAGTGTTTTATATGTTAAACTGCTCTCTCTTTCATTGTTTATTAAATATTAGCTGAACATTCTCAATTTATTAATAATTTTATTTGAGTTTGTATCGAATGATTAACCAATTGAACAATTAATAATACAATATTGCTGTTTAATTTATGATTATTAATAAAAACAAATTCGGTTTTGTCTCAAACAAATTTGTTACACTGATTTTTCTGCGATTTAAGTTCTTATTTAAAATTTCAGTTGAATTCTCTGCAACATTCGCAAGCAACATCAGTAATATACAGTTTGAAATGCACTGTATGCAATCATTTTCTGGTTCAACGTAAGTAAACGCATCAACATAGTAAATACGAGAGAGCAGAACAAAGTCGTTTATTACTCTCTTGGCAAAACATGCGCATATAAACGTTTACCACTTGTTTGATTTGTTGTGACGAGCCCCCATTCATTATTTAGAGAGCTTTCGCTCTCCACTCCTTTGTCTTAACTTCGGCAAAGCTTTGCCATGATGCAGATGAGTATGCTTGTTGTACTAGTCACCATTCATTAGCTTATTCAATGTCAAGGTTAAGAGGTCATAGGTAAAGTCTTCTTCGTTATGCATTGTTCGTCAAAATGTGTGTGTGAAAATGTGAGAGTGTGGTATTGTGTGTGTTCGTTATATTATTATTGCAATTAGAAATTTGCAATAAACAAATAAAATTTGTAAGCTAATTAAATAATGATAATAATTTGTGGAGTTTAACATATCATAAGATCAATAAGCAATGTGCCTCGCTTAATATCTTATCTTAACTAACTATCAAACACTTCAACAATTTACAGGTAAGAGGGAAAAGGGCAAAGCAAAAGCATTCTGGTCAGATACACCAATAACCAGAGTCGAAGTCTCGGATTGGATTGGATTGGTCGCTTCTTGTCTACTGCCTACGTTTAAATGATTTCACGAACTAATACACCCACATCCTTGTAAGTAAATTGTGGTGAACTTTAGTTGGACTTTTGAATTTCTTAAGGTTTCTCTACTTCTTTGTCTCTCTTGATAAAGCGTTCTGTGGTTCTTTTAATATATTTAATTTATTGTTTAATGTGACACTTGTTCAGAACATTTTCGGAGTATTACACATATCATACGTTGTAGATGGAACACACAACAATTTCACCCCCCTTTTTTGCATAAGCGTGACGTAAGTCTTTAACAGCAGTGATTTCGCACTGCACTCCTTCAAAGCCTTCCCTTAATGTAGGCGGGTCTCTGCCTTTGTGGTACCATAATGCATTAACTTTTATTGGGTTTTATCGTTTTGAAGGAAGAGAGGGATCAATCTGCGCGTAGTATACCAGAACCTACGTGCCAAATTTAGTATCTCTAGTTCTTATAGTTTGCGAGATCTGTGCGTTTATACAGACGTACGGACGGACAAGCAGGGCTAGATCGAATCGGCAATTCTTCTTGATCAAAAATATATGTACTTTATGGGGTTTTAGACACTTCTTTCTGCATTGCATACAACTAGTATCCCCTTTTATCCACTTTTTTAATGGGTTCGGGGGCTAAAAAATGAGACTATTTGCTTTACTTACCATGTCCCGTGATACTATGGATATATGTACATATATATTAAAATGCTGGCACAAGTAATTAATTGAGCAATTACCACATTCTAATTATTATGTCTTTCTTATATTTATTTGTTTATATACATTAAATTGTATAATGAAACTATAATTTTCTTTTTTTTTTTATATAATATTAATTTATTTATTTTGCTTGCTTTGTACTCAGTGTTTCGTTTGCAAGTGCAATGAAAGGAAAGTTATTACCACTTATCGTGTGGGGAAAGTAATGAAATCTTTCGTAATGTACTGCATTCCTTAAACTTCAGCAGAGCGAATGCTTCCGATTTGTACTGCTTCGCCATTTGTTCGTCATACATTTATCCCCACGATGCATGTCGTGTGGTGATCGTGCGCTGAATCGTTGGCCAATGAGGCAGGATCTAAAGAATACGAAGTAAACACGAAAGCTCCAAAAAATACCCCATTTGCAAAGCATGCGCATAATCTCCATTTTGATTGGATCCCAGTCGTTATTTGGGGTAGATTCAAAATCAGTGCAAAATGCTGCGTGCGCATCAATAAATATATACATATGCAACCCTTTAGTTTAAAGTGGTTCATATCATCCCCTAAACGGTCAAATAAAATTAAACGTGCTTCAACATGGGGTAAAACTAGACATTTGGAAGAAGATGTCAGTACGCATGCGGACGAACATGCGCATCAATTATTTGGATAATTTTTTGAGGAACTTTTAATGGGTGCCATAGAGCTAAGCGGCTCTATTACGGCAGCTATTATCAATTATATGTAGAGAATATGATCAAACGAGAGGTCTTCAATATATATATAACGCAGATGTTTGTTTAATGTCTTCTAACTAAATCGCCACAAGTCTCGTAGTTTCGTTTTATATCAAATACAAAAGTCAGCAGCATTAATATATGCGAGGGGTTAGGACGATGAGCTGAAATATAGGAATATAGTAGTTATCATCTGCGCAACAGCCAGCATAAAATTGCCAATAATTAAATAATTTTTTTTTAATTATATTTTATTAAGGTATACTAAGCTCAAGCTACTTATTTGTAACCTTTTCTTACTATGATTTTAGCCAATTGGCGCATCGGCTTAACTTTAAATTAAGCTAATTCTTCTAAATTAAATTGCAACTATTAACATTGAATTATTTACATTTTAGCTAATTTCTACA
>JBAMCO010000279.1:0-11896 GCA_037075125.1 Hirtodrosophila caputudis | reverse complement strand
AAGCCAATGAGATTTCAATAGGGCATCCAAATAGTTGTTATATAGCATGAAGCGACACCGATTCGAAACTTTAAACTTCAGCAAATTGTAGTCTATATAAAATGCAATTTATGAATATTTACTTTAAAGACTTTTAGACTTTTAGCTACCCCTTTGGCTTCATCTTGGCTTTGGCTTTGGCTTGGCTTTGGCTTGGCTTTGGCTTTTGGCTACTTGGCCAGGGGTTGGGCACAGTTTAAGGCTGACTGTTATGATTGTGATGTTGATGAAGTGGCACACAGCAGCAGGAAGAGAAAACAAAAACCAAGTTGAATGTATGAATGAGTGAGTAATGTGGCTGATGGATGGCTATGTGCGATGTGTGGGGTTGTTCCAACTATACACTCCTGCATATGTGTGTGTGTGTGTGTAGGTGCTGTCTCTAAACTCCCCAACAAGTTCGATAAGTGTGCGGCCTCACAGAAATTACACGCACACTTGCGCGCTTTTGCTTCACATGAAGTTGATGGATGGCCCTGGCGCGCGTTTGGTCAACTGCCTGACCACCATAACTGGCAGTTAGACTGACTCACGCCCACGCATCCTCCAAAAAAAAACCAAAAAAAAAAAAGCTGAGGGAGCTGGGCAGACGCCCAATGCTATGCACTTGATAAATGGTGGAGCATAATGAATGGCTGTCCTTTCTATGCCTCGGCCTATGAAGCTGCCAGAAAACCAGATTAAAGCACGCCAGCACACGAGTACATAAATAATATTATTCTAAGATGTTGCACAATTGATAAGGAACAATGGGAAATTTAAATTGTATTAAGTGCCGCCTGGCCCCTGGATAAGATGCGGCATTTGATTAGGCATTTATGTGGTGGGAAAACTATTGAAAACTCTATGCTGCCTGGCACATGGCTGCGTTACAGAGTGTAGCACTTTACACACTTGATAGCAAGTTCAAGAATCTGGGAACAAATCGTAATTACTTAATGCATTCAACAATGTTTCGCCACTAAATTTAAGTCCGAGTGCATCATTAAATGGAACAGACGCCCTACCATTGCCATGATTATGCTCTAAGTGAAAACATATGGAATCCAGAACGCCACAATTCAGACATAGGGCCGCTGACTCATAAGGCGGCCAGATGTTACAGCTCTGCCACAGCTGATCTCAGCAGAACAGCAGCCAAAACTATAGAATTGATTCTAAACGCAGAGAGAACAGACTGTAACAAATCTGAATCTGTAACTTCCTCAATTTGCTATAGAAAATTCTATGCAAAATGCAAAGTAGAGTTAGCAAAGCTTTGCCAAAATGTTCAAAAAAGGGAAAATAAAACTGTTTATTCAGCTAAGATCCATATTAGTGGTATTTAATTGTCATTACTGCCATGCATTCCCACAGTAATTACGTAATTATGACGGACCATTAACAAACGCCGGACATCAAATATATTTTGAGGTGTGGAGCGCAGGTAGCCTAATGTGTTATTAAAGCCCATAATTAGATGCTACAAAACGGATACTAAATAGTAAAACTCCCTTTCCCTTTCCCTTTCTCTATCCCATATCCCCAAGTTCTCTATTTGAACTCTATGATATTATCAGACCTCACAAAATTATGCAAATGTGAGCCATTAGTGCGTCGCTCTTTATATGCAAATGTCTGTAATGCCATGGAAATTTATATCATTTTTCGAGAAAATAATTGGGTTCATGTGTGAGCGTGTGTGCGTGTATGCGCGTGTGTGTGTGTGAAGAGCAACGACCACAATTAAGTGACCAGAAATGTAGTATGGAAATCTATAATTAAAAACCAAATAGAAATTGTTGGCCCCCTCCCAGACATTTGCATGGCCATTAAATAATATTTAATTAAATTAAATGACAAAACAAAAGGTAAATGTAGCATTTATTAACAGCATAATACCCTGACTTTTACGGCAATTCTTCCAATAGTTCGATTAGTAATACTTTATATAAAATTTTTTCAGCTTTTTGCATACTTTAACCGTTGCTAATCAGACAGACTATAAAAGAGCTTGTATTAAATCGCATTAGGCTATTCTAGATTTACTTCCTGAACTGAAAGCAAGATGGGCTACAAAGCACTAATTCTCCTCCTCCTGATCAGTGTAACTAATGTAAGTCGATTTATAATGCTGAAGAGAGAGAGAGAGAGACACACACAGAGAGAATCGATAAGTAATCTTTATCGTTATAAAATAGATTATGGTATCGGAGTGCGAAAAGGATTTAACTGCGACGATTGATTCAAAAATTTCACAACCGGAGAATTTGAAGGATTTGGCAATGTCGGACGCTCTAAAAGAAGGGAATACGCCAATCATGGATGCCGCTGTGCAACCGAAGGATGACTTTATTGAGAAACTACTGATCCCGCATTTCTTTGCACTTTTGGTTAATACTTTGGATTCAAGCGGCTCCATAATTTCTAAATGCCTACAAAATAACCCGGACACAAATCTGAAGCCTATTCTCAAGCTAGAAAATAAATTATTCACGTTGGTAACGACAAGTAAGGCCATCATCGAGGTCTGTCTAAATACATCGACCAAATGCCTAAAATCGGTTTCAGAGAATGAAGACTATTTGGATATACTGTTAAAAAAAACCATATTTGCATTGAAAACTATTTCAACTGACATTACGTGTTTACGCATTGAATATGGGAAACTTATACAGTTTTTAGAAGATACCAGAAAAGAGTTGCCGACGATAACTCCGAAGGATAATTAAGTTGTAATATTTAAATGCAATCAAATACATGCAAGTTGCTTCAAGAATATTCAAGTCTGCTTATTTTTAAATGACTTTATTTATAATTCTAACCACAGAAACGAGCCCATTTCGATTAGTAATACTCTGTAATCCACTTATAAATGATTTGTTAAGCTTCTAAAGTGCTGTAACTGTTGATAATCAGGCAGACTATAACACAGTTTGCATTAAATCGCATTAGGCTATTCTAGGTTCGTTTCCTGAACTGACAGCAAGATGGGCTACAAAGTACTAATTCTCCTCTTCCTCCTCGGTGTAACTAATGTAAGTCGATTTGTAATGCTGAAGAGAGAGAGAGAGAGAGACAGAGAGAATCGATAAGTAACCAATATACATTTATCATTATATAATAGATTATGCTATCGGATTGCGAAAAGGATTTATCTGCGTCGCTTGAAATTTTACCTCCGGTTTTATTGAATGATTTGTCAATGTCGGACGCTCCAAAAGAAGAGAATACGGCATTAATGGATGCCAATTTGCGATCGAAGGATAAAATTAGAGAGAAATTAGTGATCGAACATTACTATGAATTTTTGGTTAATACTTTGGAATTAAGCGGCTCCAAAATTTCTAAATGCATACAAAACAACCCGGAGGTAGATGTGAAGCCTCTTCTCAAGTTAGAAAATAAAATGAACGCGTTGATAACGATAAGTGAGAAAATCATCGAGAACTGCATAACTACATCACCTATATGCACATTATCGATTACAAAGAATGCAAAGTATTTGGACAAACTGATGACTAAAACCAAAAATATACTGCAAAAACTTTCAACTAACGTTGCGTGTTTATCGGCTGAATACAAGAAACTTACAATGTTTTTGACAAATGCCAAAGAAGAGATGCGAGCGCTAAATAATACTTGAAAATGAGTTGTAATATTTAAATACAATCAAATACATGCAAGTTGCTTCAAGAATATTCAAGTCTGCTTATTTTTAAATGGCTTTATTTATGATTCTAACCACAGAAGCGAGCCCATTTTGATTAGTAATACTCTGTAATCCATTTATACTTGATTTGTTAAGCTCTTAACGTGTTTTAACTCTTGCTAATCAGACAGACTATAAAAGAGCTTGTATTAAATCGCATTAGCCTACTCTAGATTCACTTCCTGAACTGAAAGCAAGATGGGCTACAAAGCACTAATTGTCCTCCTCCTGATCGGTGTAACTAATGTAAGTCGTTTTGTAATGCTGAAGAGAGAGAGAATCCATAAGTAATTAATATACATTTATCGTTATATAATAGATTATGGTATCGGAGTGCGAAAAGGATTTAACTGCGACGATTGATTCGAAAATTTCACAACCAGAGAATTTGAAGAATTTGGCAATGTCGGACGCTCCAAAAGAAGGGAATACGCCAATCATGGATGCCGTTGTGCGAACGAATGATGACTTTAGTGAAAATCTACTGATCCCGCATTTCTTTGCACTTTTGGTTAATACTTTGGATTCAAGCGGCTCCATAATTTCTAAATGCATACAAAACAACCCGGGCACAGATCTGAAGCCTATTCTCAAGTTAGAAAAAAAATTGTTCGCGTTGGTAACGACAAGTAAGGCCATCATCGAGGTCTGTCTAAATACATCGACCAAATGCCTAAAATCGGTTTCAGAGAAAGGAGACTATTTGGAGAAACTGTTAAGCAAAACCATATTTGTATTGAAACATCTTTCAACTGACGTTACGTGTTTACGCCTTGAATATGGGAAACTTAAACAGTTTTTAGGAGATAACAGAAATGAGTTGCAGACGATAATTCCGAAGAATAATTAAGTTGTAATATTTAAATGCAATCAAATACATGCAAGTTGCTTCAAGAATATTCAAGTCTGCTTATTTTTAAATGGCTTTATTTATGATTCTAACCACAGAAGCGAGCCCCTTTCGATTCGTAATACTCTGTAATCCACTTATAAATGATTTGTTAAGATCTTTACGTGTTTTAACTGTTGCTAATCAGGCAGACTATAACACAGTTTGTATTAGATCGTATTAGCCTATTCTAGGTTCGTTTCCTGAACTGAAAGCAAGATGGGCTACAAAGCACTATTTCTCCTCATCGGTGTAACTAATGTAAGTCGATTTGTAATGCTGAAGAGAAGTAGAGTATCGATAAGTAATCAATATACATTTATCGTTATATAATAGATTATGATATCGGAGTGCTATACGGATTTAAGTACGATGATTGAATCATTCAAGATACGACTAACGAAACTTTTACAACGGGAAGTATTGCGGGATTCGGCAATATCGAACCCTTTAGCAGAGAGGACTGCGAACAAAGTGAAGAAATCTAACAAAAGATCAAATGAACAGCCCGACCTTCGTTCGAGAACCAGAACATACTTTTTATATGTTACTGACAATTTGGACAAGACCCGCATAACGCTTGACATATGCTTAGATAAAAATCCGATAGTAGATAAAGCGCCTACCCAGCGGCTATTTGCCGATATGCAGAAGTTGACGGACCTGGGATCCACCTTCATTAAAAAGTGTCCGGCTTCGAGCACTATATGCAAACCGGCGTATCTTGAGGTTGCAAGTGGCTTTAAATCATACTTAAACATGTGCATGGATACATTACGTGTTCTTACATCCTCGACTTTGTGTTTAACCGATGAATATAAGAAGCTTGAAAGGTTCATCGAAATTGCCAAGAGAACGTTGGAAAGAATTAATTCAAACTGGACTTGAGCTGCAATATTCCAATACAATTAAATACATACAAGTGACTTTAAGAATATTCCAGTCTGTTTATTTCGTATACTGGATTTTATTTTTTATAATATATGAAATTTTTTATGATTCTACGATTTTTTACATCACCATGCTGTCGTATACCAGGACAAGCTCGCAAATCACCTGAAAAAAGAAGACTTATTCATGGAGTAAGGGTGAGAAGGAGACTCCAGAGAGTTCACCCAACCAATCTTTCAAGAGGAACCTCATAATCTCTTCCTTTCTCCACACACTTACCGCAATATTGTGGTGCAATTATGTACGTATGTCTATAAGCTATTGAAATTGTATTAGTCACTATAGTACAAGCTATTATGAATAGTAAAAGTAAGTAAGAGTGCTGCAGTCGAGTATACCCGATCACACAGCCACAGAAGCAAGCCTATTTCGATTAGTAATACTCTGTAATCCATTTATACTTGATTTGTTAAGCTCTTAACGTGTTTTAACTGTTGCTAATCAGACAGACTATAAAAGAGCTTGTATTAAATAGCATTAGGCTATTCTAGATTCACTTCTTGAACAGAAAGCAAGATGGGCTACAAAGCACTAATTGTCCTCCTCCTGATCGGTGTAACTAATGTAAGTCAATTTATAATGCTGAAGAGAGAGAGAATCCATAAGTAATTAATATACATTTATCGTTATATAATAGATTATGGTATCGGAGTGCGAAAAGGATTTAACTGCGACGATTGATTCGAAAATTTCACAACCGGAGAATTTGAAGAATTTGGCAATGTCGGACGCTCCAAAAAAAGGGAATACGGCAATCATGGATGCCGCTGTGCGAACGAATGATGACTTTAGTGAACATCTACTGATCCCGCATTTCTTTGCACTTTTGGTTAATACTTTGGATTCAAGCGGCTCCATAATTTCTAAATGCATACAAAACAACCCGGGCACAGATCTGAAGCCTATTCTCAAGTTAGAAAAAAAATTGTTCGCGTTGGTAACGACAAGTAAGGCCATCATCGAGGTCTGTCTAAATACATCGACCAAATGCCTAAAATCGGTTTCAGAGAATGGAGACTATTTGGACAATCTGATAACCAAAACCATATATATATTGAACTATCTTTCAACTGACGTTACGTGTTTACGCGTTGAATATGGGAAACTTTTACAGTTTTTACGAGATACCAGAAAAGAGTTGCTGACGATAATTCCGAAGAATAATTAAGTTGTAATATTTAAATACAATTTTCAAGTCTGCTTATTTTTAAATGGCTTTATTTATGATTCTAACCACAGAAACGAGCCCCTTTCGATTAGTAATACTCTGTAATCCACTTATAAATGATTTGTTAAGATCTTTACGTGTTTTAACTGTTGCTAATAAGGCAGACTACAAAAGAGTTTGTATTAAATCGCATTAGGCTATTCTAGATTCACTTCCTGAACTGAAAGCAAGATGGGCTACAAAGCACTAATTCTCCTCCTCCTCATCGGTGTAACTAATGTAAGTCGATTTGTAATGCTGAAGAGAGAGAGAATCGATAAGTAACCAATATACATTTATCATTATATAATAGATTATGGTATCGGAGTGCGAAAAGGATTTATCTGCGTCACTTGAAATTTTACCTCCGGATGTATTGAATGATTTATCAATAACGGACGCTCCAAGAGAAGGGAATACGGCATTAATGGATGCCAATTTGCGATCGAAGGATGATATTAGTGAGAAATTAGTGATCAAGCAATACTATGCACTTTTGATTAATACTTTGGAATCAAGCGGCTCCATAATTTCTAAATGCATACAAAACAACCCGGAGGTAGATGTGAAGCCTCTTCTCAAGTTAGAAAATAAAATGAACGCGTTGATAATGATAAGTAAGAAAATCATCGAGAACTGCATAATTACATCAGGTATATGCACATTATCGATTACAAAGAATAAAGACAATTTGGACAAAATGATGACCAAAACCATAAATACACTGCAAAACCCACCAACTAACGTTGCGTGTTTCTCGGCTGAATACAAGAAACTTACAATGTTTTTGACAAATGCCAAAAAAGATCTGCAAGCGCTAAATAATAATTGAAATTGAGTTGTAATATTTAAATGCAAACAAATACATGCAAGTTGCTTCAAGAATTTACAAGTCTGCTTATTTTTAAATGGCTTTATTTATGATTCTAACATTTTTTAACTAAATACCTATTCAAGGAAGAATGCTGCATATCCGATGACTCAACCACAGAAGCGAGCCTATTTCGATTAGTAATACTCTGTAATCCATTTATACTTGATTTGTTAAGCTCTTAACGTGTTTTAACTGTTGCTAATCAGACAGACTATAAAAGAGCTTGTATTAAATAGCATTAGGCTATTCTAGATTCACTTCCTGAACTGAAAGCAAGATGGGCTACAAAGCACTAATTCTCCTCCTCCTGATCGGTGTAACTAATGTAAGTCAATTTGCAATGCTGAAGATAGAGAGAGAGAGAGTGAGAGAGAGAATCGATAAATAATCAATGATTATCTTTATCGTTATATAATAGATTATGGTATCGGAGTGCGAAAAGGATTTATCTGCGTCGCTTGAAATTTTACCTCCGGTTTTATTGAATGACTTGTCAATGTCGGACGCTCCAAAAGAAGGGAATGTCAATTTGCGAACGAAGTCTGAAATTAGTGATCAATTAGCGATCACGCATTACTATGCCCTTATCGTTAATACTTTGGATTCAAGCGGCTCCAAAATTTCTAAATGCCTACAAAACAACCCGGAGGTAGATGTGATGCCTCTTCTCAAGTTAGAAAATAAATTGAACGCGTTGGTAACGACAAGTAAGACAATAATCGAAAACTGCGTAGTTTCATCAGCATCAAGTAAATGCCAAAATTCGATAAAGAGTGCAAAGTATTGGGACACTTTGATGAGCAAAACCATAAATACACTGCAAAAACTTTCAACTGACGTTCCGTGTTTGTCGACTGAATACAAGAAACTTAAAAAGTTTTTGACAAATGCCAAAGAAGAGATGCAAGTGATAAATAATAATTGAAATTGAGTTGTAATATTTAAATGCAAACAAATACATGCAAGTTGCTTCAAGAATTTACAAGTCTGCTTATTTTTAAATGGCTTTATTTATGATTCTAACATTTTTTAACTAAATACCTATTCAAGTAAGAATGCTGCATATCCGATGACTCAACCACAGAAGCGAGCCCATTTCGATTAGTAATACTCTGTAATCCATTTATAATTGATTTTTTCAGCTTTTTGCATTTTGTAACTGTTGACAATCAGGCAGACTATTATGAAGGTTGTATCAAATCGCATTAGACTATTCTAGTTTCGTTTGCTGAGCTGAAAGCAAGATGGGCTACAAAGCACTAATTCTCCTCCTCCTCATCTTTGTAACTAATGTAAGTCGATTTCTAATGCTGAAGAGAGAGAGAGAGAGAGAGAAAGAAAGAATCGATAAGTAATCTTTATCGTTATAAAATAGATTATGGTATCGGAGTGCGAAGAGGATTTAAATGAGCCGATTGATCCGGATATTTCACAACCGGAGAATTTGAAGGATTCGGAAATGTCGGACGCTCTAAAAATGGGGAATACGGCATTCATGCATGATGATATGGAAACGGAGAATAACCTGCCTTTTAGACTCCAGATGAGAAAATTCTTTTCACATGTTGTTAATACTTTGCAGTTTACCACCCTTAGAATTACCGACTGCTTAGAAACCAACCCGGGGATAGATGCGAATCCTGTTTTCAACTTAATAAAGAAAGTGAACCCATTGGTAATGACAGGCATGAACCTCATCGATAACTGCTCAACAAAAGATGACAAAATATGCCGATCAGCGTTTAAGAAGAATTCACACAATTTTAACAAAGTTTTAGACAAAAGCATAGATAAAGTAGAGAGTTTTCCATCTGACAATTCGTGTTTATCCGCTGAATTTAAGAAACTTCTAAGGTTTTTAGTTACTGTCAAGGCAAAGTTTGAAAATATAGAGGTTGCTGGAAGTTAAGCAGTAATATTCAAAAATAATCAAATACATACAAGTTGCTTCAAGAATTTTCAAGTCTGCTTATTTTTTAAATTGCTTTATTTATGATTCTAACATTTTTTACCCAAATACCTATTCCAATCGAGTATACCCGATGCAAACAAATACAGTAGCCGGCAGTAACGTTTACTGCATTCGTTAAGTATTTCGATTAATAATAATACTGTAATCGATTTATAATAGATTTGTTAAGCTTCCAAAGTGCTGTAACTGTTGATAATCAGGCAGACTATAACAGAGCTTGTATTAAATCGCATTAGGCTATTCTAGATTCGTTTTCTGAACTGAAAGCAAAATGAGCTACAAAGCACTAATTCTCCTCCTCCTGATCGGTGTAACTAATGTAAGTCAATTTGCAATGCTGAAGAGAGAGAGAGAGAGAGAGAGAGAGAGAGAGAGAGTGAGAGAGAATCGATAAATAATCAATGATTATCTTTATCGTTATATAATAGATTATGGTATCGGAGTGCGAAAAGGATGATTCATCAACAGAGGATGCGTCCGGCGTCCCTGAGAAAATGAAATTTGTATGTGAACATATTACTTCAGATGTGACGACAAGCACCAATAAGATTTCGAAATGCTATTTCAAAGGCAAGGGTTTAAATGAATATGGTACTGTCAAGTTAATGCAGAGCATGAGCAAGTTGACAGTACCATGTATGAAAATGACCGAAGGCTGCAGTGCTTCAGGCTCTGAATGCGAAACATTGGTTTCTAAGCAGACAAAGGCTTTGAAAAAGAACATAGACCATACACTTCACTATTTAACTGTTCTTCCAGCTGAGAATTTGTGTACAGCTGGTGTATATAAGCGACTGACAAGGTATTTAGGAACAGCCTATAAAGAGTTGGAGCGTCAGTAAAGACAATCAAAAATATATACAAGTTGCTTCAAATATATTCAAGTCTTTTTATTTCGTATACTGGGTTCTATATTTTATATGATTTTATTTCTGATTCTACAATTCTTTACCTAAAAACTCTACAAGTAAGAGTGCCGTAGACGAGTATACCCACAGAAGACGGCAGCACTGCCAACTGTTAAATCTCTCTGTCGTGTGTTCTGGTCCTGATTCATTTAGTTTACTCACAAGTCAGAGACTATGTAATTAATTGTTAATTATTTGTTAATTACACAGTCTCCGCTACAACACTCTTTCTTGTCTATTGCTAACTCTCTGCTTACCTTCATCGACTGTGAATTGGGGCATAACTAGCCGGAAATGCTTTCCTTGTCTTCTTTATGGGTGTGGTTCCATGTTTGTCACCAATGAGTAGATGAATAAAACAAATTATTCACATTAAAAACAAATTTATTCACACTTAAGGATTATAATTGCGTATTGCAAAATTCAAAACAATTGCAATATTTTTTTTGTTTTTATCGTTTTGCGGAGAATTTATTTGATCTGCGTAGGGTATTTAGGAATAAATATACCCAGTTCAGTGTCTATCGCTTTCATAGTCTGCGATATCTGAGCAGTCATAACATAGTTATATCGACGTGGCTACTCGAAATATATATAGAGCATCTGCCCCGCAATGTTTTCTTAAATATTTACAGGGTATACCAAATGATAGATACGATAGAAAGTACGAATATTATCACTACTAACTGTGAAATTTATTATTTACTCTTACTAAATGGCAATTAAATGCCAATTCAACATATTTACAGCCTGTACCCATTTGAAAATTGGGTAAAAGGGGATACTAAATCAGTGAAAATTTATGTAACAGGCAGTAGGAAGCGTCTTGGACCCCATAAAGTATATATATTCTTGCTCAGGAAGAGTAGCCGAGTCGATCTAGCCCTGTCCCTGAACGCACGGATCTCGAAAAGCACAAAAGCTAGAAAATCCAAATTCGACATTAAGATTCCTCTATTGCAGTACGCAGATCAAGTTAATTTCTGATTTTTGATATCTCCCCCCCATCCACCGCAAATTGTAAAATACTAATGGAAAGCCGAATATTTTCCACAATTTTAAAGCTATTGCTTTGATATTTCACATACGTAATGCTAATGTCTCTCTTAATTTGTTCTGTAAATTTCATCAAGATCGAACCATTAATATCTGAGAAAATAGATCGATCAGAATGCGTGTAGAGCGCAACGATTGAGTTTCTATTTGTGGCGCCATCTGTTGTTATAGGTGAGAACCTGCTAATAATAATCTCAATTGTTTGTAGCGCCACCTATTGCTTAATTTCAGTTTGGGTGCCGACAGAGTGTGCGAATTATGTACAAATTTGTTGTATATGTATATATATATACATATATATATATATAT
>JBAMCO010000278.1:0-11930 GCA_037075125.1 Hirtodrosophila caputudis | reverse complement strand
AGACTTAGAAAGCCTGTAATAAAAAACACATATCCCAGTTAATCGAGTTATCCAAGCATTACGACAGTGTGATTAAATTATTATTATTAAACAAAACAATTTGACAGTAATTAGTCGGTTAAAATTCGCTCTTCCTCACGAATTATAATTGTGCCATTTGAACTCACAATTACAAAATATATTAGCGGTTATATTATCTGAACACGCGAACGAGTTGTACTCTATAATTACTACAATTTAGCTCGATTATGAATATGTTTGTTTGAATACAACGAGCAAGTTAAGATTAGGTCGGCTGAGAGAATAAATTGATCTTCGTTTTTGACAAATACGTACCTAGAGCTCCGAGTCTATAGTTCAGTGTGACGAGAACAATGCCTTTTTTCATAAAGTAATCGGGACTATACAAATCCCTAGTGGCTTCGCCTATCTGAAATCCTCCGCCATAAATCCATACCATTACGGGCAAAGGCCTCTCCGATTTTAGATTCTTTGCGTAAACATTTAAATATAGACAATCTTCTGATCCCTCGACAACATGCAGCACCAAATGCCGCTGCACTGGCTTTGAACGGGCATAAGTGCAATTTCTGATGCCCTTCCAGGGTATAGGTGGTTGTGGTGCACGAAAACGCAACTCACCCAACGGCGGTTTGGCATATGGAATGCCTTCAAAGGCATAGTAGAGCTCCTCATCGTAAAGGGTTTTACGTTGCATACCGCGCACCTGACCATACTGCGTGCTGATCACCGTCGTCTGCTTAGTGCCCAAATTATATTGAATAATCTTGTGGCCAAGGAGCCTGTATATTAATTAGTGCAGAGCAAAATTTAGTTATTGAGGAACTGATCACGCTTATCATCTATGGCGAATCAATTTAAACAATGTATAGTATACTCGTATGTGGGCATTAACAGCGATTAGATGGCTTATCATCTGTGTAATTTATGTCACCCACCTGGTGCCCAGTTTAAGCAGATCCGCAACACCCACTTGCACATCCATTTGTGTTTATGCAATGGGTAACAAACTAATAGTTATTACAAATTCGTGTTTTAGCTCAGTGACTGCCAATACTTTCACTTCCGTTGCTTACAACTGTCAAGTAGCAACTGATCGTTGTACTACAACTGAGCAATCCATAAATGTTCGTTCTAGCAACCAATTATCATGAAACAGTACGACCTCGCAAACACAAACACATATGTAGAGTCATATCTCAGCAACTGAAACATATAATCAAGCTTAACTTACTCTCATATAAGAGTATAAATAAATTTCCTGGCTAAGATTCTAGGCGCGCTCAACTTATGCTACTCAATTTTCGATTTTGTTAACCTTAAAAAAATATTTATAATATGAAAATTGAGTGGAAAAATAAACCATATTGTAGGGTGAAGATTCTAAATTTACGATATTTAAAATTACATTTTCTGTTACTATTGGCAATATTCACTGTACTATTGCAATCATTGAGGCAATGCTTATCTCGACGATTTGGTTGTTGGTCTTGTTGCTCTTATTGAAAAACATTTGGTTTTACTGCTGCATGAAAACTGTATTGATAATGATTGTACCGGGTACTACAGACATCTCTCTATTTGTGGACTTTTCGTATTGAATGAATCAAAGCAAACGAGTATGTTTTTGTTTTTGTTCAGCAGCAACAAATTTATAAGCTTCAAAGTGAACTTTTAGTGCACCCTGGTTGAAAGATCGCAATTAAAATATTTTATTCTACTATACTCTCGTACTTGCATTTAACAATCACAACTGTGTATACTTATCTAAACACATACCTGAACATGCGCGAAATATTTATGAATTCTGTCTAGATAATAATTCATTTAACAGCTGTACAACTCAACGTAATAAGCTTGAATAATTAAATAAGTGGAAGTTTAATTCATATCATTGCACACTTATAGCTTATTATACTGGATGCAATGACCGTTAATCATATGGGTATATTTGTAATCAAAATTAAGTTGCATTATTTTTAAATAGTATTCAAAATAGTTAAATTTTGTTTTATATTGATATATAACTTAATACAATTAGTGCTAATTAAAAGCGGCATTATCAAATACATTTTTTGTAGATCATCTTCAATCTATTCTACCAAGTTTATTTCTCTATTCTATTGTCTGTACGAATGCACTGATATTTGATATCATAAAAGCTAATGAGTAAGCATGGGGTATAAACTTTTTCATTATCTAATCAAAAAAAAAAAAAAAAAAATAAATAAATATTTAAGCAGTGTTTGTAATAATCTTGATTTTTGGCACACATAATTTTAAATAAATATGATGATAATAATAAATATATTAGGTTGTTAAGAAAACTGACGAAACTGAAACTGCTGCTGCTTAAGAATGTGTAGGGAAAGATGTGCTCAGCAATTTGTGACCAAAGGTACAGGGTGTTCCTGAGTCAAACACAGTAAAAAAAATCTCTATTGCACAATTGAGGTCATATTGGTCTGATAGTATTTGTATTATCTCTAAATATAATTGTTTGTACACCCTATAAACATCAAAAGTACGGAAAGGGCAGTCATAACAAGTACAAAGTATATATATTCTTGGTCAGAATTGTGGCTACAGTTTAAATATTAAAGCACCTATAGCTAATGCTGCTTGTAGTTCATGTCTGATCATAATCGCCACAATTATTCAAGCGAATTATTTATTTGGAACGTAAAATATTTCCGTTATAATATAATATAGTGTCGGTGTGTATATATAAAATATGGTTTTATAATAGGTATACTATTGGATTTTAGACTATAGTAAGGGTACACCGTATTCGTGTTTAAGTAGCCATTGCTTACTTAGTTTAACTTAAAATTACTTAGAAAAGTTTAAATTTTCAACGACATGCTAAAATTTACCCGACATTTTGTCCGTAAGTATTCCCAACGCCTCGAAACTAAGGTCATCGAACTGCCAATTGGGAGTGTAAAGGGCAAATGGCAGAGCGGTTTATGGGGGCATGCGTACTACAGTTTCGATGGCATACCCTATGGAAAGCCACCCATTGGTGATCTACGGTTTTGTCCATCGCAGCCCGCTGAGTCCTGGCTGGGCAAGGAATTGAACTGTCTGCAAGAGCGTGCTCGACCCATACAGCTTAACAGAGAAACTGGTCGTGTTTTTGGCAACGAAGATTGCCTATACTTGAATGTATATACCAAACATGTAAGTAGTTGGAAATTCTATGGGATACACTTATTTATTGACAGTTCGACAGCTCGAAGTCATCGCTACCCGTTTTAGTGTACTTTCATGGAGGAGGCTTTCGCACAGGCGGCGCCACGCGAATTAAGTATGGTCCAGATTACTTGATGCGGGAGGATGTAGTCTATGTTTTGTTTAGTTATCGCCTATGTGCATTGGGCTTCCTTAGTCTTAGCAGTCCAGAGCTCGGCGTGCCTGGCAATGCAGGCTTGCACGATGCACTATTGGCACTCAAGTGGGTAAACAAATACATTTCACACTTCAATGGAGACAACGAGAATATAACAATAATGGGCACAAGCGCTGGTGCAGCTTTGGTGCACTTTATGATGTGCCTGCCACAGGCGTGTGGCCTATTTCACCGGGCTATCATGATGTCGGGATCAATGTTGAGTCCTTGGGTCCAGGTGCCGAGTATGGAAACGTTTGCTTGCCGTTTGGCGCATCATAAGGGATTCAGCAGCGACGTCAGTGAAACAGAAATTCTAAAGTTTTTACGCTCACTACCAGCCGAAGAGTTGGTACAACATCATTTATTCAGTTATAAAGAACGCTGCTTTGGACACTTATATCCATTTGTGCCGGGACTGGAGCATTCAAATACTAGTGAAGGTTTGTTAAACCGTCCATATTTACAGTTGATGCGGGAGGCTTGGTCCAAGCAAGTGCCGTTGTTAATTGGCGGCAACTCGTTCGAGGGCTTAGTGATGTATCCCTACGTGAAGATGGACAATGGATTTTTACTGGATCTGCTAATAAGGCAACCAGCTAGAATACTACCCTATGATATTTATCGAAAACTTGCTAAAGAAGAGCGTAATGCACGTGCTGCTGAGTTGATTAAGTTTCATTATGGACCGAGGAATATTAGTAAAACTTGTACATTGCAGACCTTGGATGTGAGTATTTTCAGTACTCAATAGTTGTTTACAAATTTACACCGAATTGTCTTATAAGCATTTCAGTCATAAACTATTTTGGCATGGCATTCATCGAGTGATAGTCTCTCGATTGGCATTTGCCCAGGCTTCCACTTATCTTTACCGTTTTGACTTTGATTCACCGCACGCCAATTTGATGCGTATGCTTTTGTGTGGAGATGATATTAAGCAAGGAGTGTGCCATGCCGATGAGTTGGGCTATATGTTTCCTCGGAAGTACCCTGAGCCATTGAATGATACTGAGACTTCTACCATACACCGAATGGTTGGAATTTTAACGTCATTTGCACGCACAGGAAATCCAAACTGCGCTGAAACACAGCCGGAAACATGGGCGCCGGTAGACAAGTTGCAGCCGTTTAGAACTATGAATATTGCACTGAACTTAGAGGTTCAAACACTAGTGGAAAAAGAAGGTATCGAGAAGTGGAATCAGCTGTATAATAATGACAAGCGTTTGCTTTACGGCACATGATGTATCATTTATTTATACAAAATTGTTGAATAGCTTATTAATCTAAGTGCAGTTAATATATTCCATTAGTAGGATTTTTAAAATTTGATTACGATTATTTACTAAATAACTACAGAGTAAATATTTATAAATAGTTAATGAATTGTAGATTATTTCTTAGTTAATATTTCTGATCATTGATTAGATTTAACGTAGTTAAAATCTGTTTATATATTTAAGAGTTGATATAATATTGCGATCCTCTACTGTGCTCATGTGTGCTTTAAGCTCTTTATTAAAGCTTCACATAAGCTTTTTCGACAACGCCCCTCACAATAACAAACTCTTTGAGCGCGCAAGCAATAACAATTCATAGTTTGTTTACATTGGCGGCTCTATAAAGTGGTAAACCCCCCCGCCCCTTAGGCGTTCGTTAGTGTGATCGGCCGGCGTACGCCTCACCTGCTCAAATAGTTGAAAAAAATTTGAATTGTATTTGTTTATGTTCATTGTATAGGTGCAACTACTTAATAATATTGCTTAATGCAGTTAGTGTTTGGATTATTGATAGAACTATTTGATTAATTATGCATTCGCTTTAGGCGCGACTAAATGTAGCCACTGCCATCGATGAGTAGCTTCAGGCGTCCCACTTTGCCTACGCTTCATTCTCCACGCTTCGTGATCTCTGGCGCTATATGGCTAAATGTATGTGTATCTGTATCTTTGCCGGCCGTTCAACGCGCACTTGAAATACAATGCAAGCACCCTTTATTTATAGAAAGTGTGTAAAGGGTATATATCATACAATGTAAGCATGTTATGGGCAGAAATATAATCAGCAGCAGCTGCTGAGCCGATTAAGCTAAGCCAATTATACATGTACAGAATGAGTTAAACTTAAATCGAAACTGAAAGCGATAATTTTAATCTAATCTAAATTCAAAAATCGGATAATTCATGAATTGTGTGTTGGCACGAATGTCAAGACTTTAAATATAGGGTGTCTTTTAGCCAGGCACACCTAACAACGAGTGCTTACTTGTTCTGGCTGTATTCTGCTACTTTTTTCTTTTTTTTATATATATTTTTAATGCCGTTTCTTTTTTTGGTGTTTTTTATTCTGCTATTTGCTTATTCTACATAGTATATATAGTATATACAACTTATATTTTTTTTTCTCTCCCACTTGTTTCGCTTGTTTTGTTGCGATCGAAAAAAATGATTTTAATTTCAGTTTCAGTTTAGCGCTGGCGCGTTACAGTCAACAGTTCGGTGAAATTGAAAATAGAGTTTCACAACTTGCTAAATTCGAGTAGAATTTCAATATTTTGTATATGGTTTGTTGTTGAAACCGAAAATGAACAAAAATCTAGGCTTTGTCGAGCGTATGCGCTGGCGCTTGAAGTGAGTGTGTCTCTGACCCCAAAAGTTCAATATTAATTAAATTTATTATACATTAGATTAGTTAATTCAATTAAATAAGTACAATATCATGAAAGCTGCCGACTACAAAATACTTTATACCGCCTACAGACTATGTGTCATATAAGCATTGTCGAATAGTATACCCCTATTCAATTCGGAAATAGAGTATACATATATATAGTATAAGTTAATTGTTTGGTAACTGAATGAAGCAAGTGTGAAAATGAAATTTATTGCTTAAAGTTCTTTAATGATTGAGTCACATAACTTTAGTTCTTAATGAGACAATTTTATTTCGGTGAGCTAATCAAAAATTCAGGTGTGGCCAGTTATAAATGTGCAATATGATGCCAACAGCTTGATAATTCATAATTATAAGTACACACTCATATATACATACATGAAAGAGAAAATGACAACACCGACTCTTATTTTTATATAAAATGAAACTCGTATGTGTATAAAATGTATTAGTAATTACTAATACATATTTAATTTATCTATCACGTAGAAATCAAGAGTTTGGTTTGATATTGTGAACTATATTTCAATATTCCGTTATAGCTATTTTTATTTGTTGAAATAAAAATATTACCACATACTAAGCATCATTTATATTGCCAGTCTTCATAATAAATGAATAAATTTTTTATGCTTTCCATAAAAGTGTCACATAATCCCTTAATTTATACAACTTCCACGATTAATACGTTCGATTTATCGCTTAATCAATTTAATGAGAAACATATTTTGTATTTATTGCCTTTTGTTAATGCATAGTTGGCTATAATCATCAAAATACATGCATCAACCAAATTTGTTTACATAGTCTGATAATACGATTGAGTTGGTTCTATACTTGTATATACTCGTCATACTCGCCATGAATGATGCCTGTAGAACTGAATAAATAACTGAATGTGTGTATAAAATATTATTAAAATTGTTGTTTAAGTATGCCAAAAGCGTACATAGAAGTTCAATTGATATTCGCTGCGAGTTTGATATTATTGGGTTTATCAGAAGCCTTTCATAGCGTCGCCCCATCACTATATAAATATATTCTCAAGTTATTTATTCGCCATTTGTTGATAATTTACTTTTATAAATACATAGGTGTTAATTGTTAAGTAAACTTTTCTAGCACGCCATCAATTAAATGAGTGTAATTTTATTTTGTTTATATTAATTTATTTATAAAAAGTATTTCAATACAACAAAAATGCAAAAATATTTAAGGGGATTGTATACGAAACATCATAGCTAAAGAATAAATATCTAAATAAATATCTAAAATTCACATCAAATCAGACAAATCATAAACTTTCAAGAAAACATTCACAGATTCATAGAGTTTTACATCTTGTTCTTTTGATAAAATATTAATAAAGTTCACAGATTTCGTAACAGAATTTTAATGCTCAACGAGAGTATGCTGCTCGGCATGTGTTATGATAATTTCATATATTTATTTACATATTTTACTGGCCTTTGCTATGTGTATTATATTCTAAGCGATAAGTCGCATTACTTTAATAACCATTATATAAATAATCTTAGGTCTCTATAGATGGTGCTGGCCTATCTCAAGGCTGGTCTATATGCTTGTGTTTGCTGATAACTGAAAGATACTCACTGCACAATGTTCAAAACACATGAAGTGCTTCTGATTTAAGGGCAGGCAGCTGGGTGCATTGTCCAGTGCCAGTTGGGTGCATTGTAGTGTGACTGGGTGGTGAGCTGTCAGTCGGTGTTCATTTATCACTGACACTGAGGCTGTAGCTAGTATAACTAGGTCTACAGGCTGGATGACGATTTAGTAAATAACAGTGACATCAGCATCAGCAAAATAATTTCAATTTCATGCCTTGCATGCTTGTCCATTGTATATGGATAATTAAATTAATTAACATACATTTGGGACTGATAAAAGTATCATATTAACTGGGTCTAGTATTATTATGTTAATTTTGTGAGTTTTACATTTTGCAGAACCATCGAGCATAAAATTCAACAATATCGCCAGACCACCAATGAAACTGTCGTTGCTGACACCGAATATGGCAAAGTGCGGGGAGTTAAGCGACTGTCCATCTACGATGTACCCTATTATAGCTTCGAGGGCATTCCATATGCCCAGCCACCCGTTGGAGAGTTGCGTTTTAGGGCACCACAACGTCCCACGCCTTGGGAAGGCATTAGGGATTGTAGTCAGGCCAAAGAGAAGGCGGTACAGGTGCAATTTGTATTCGATAGAGTGGAGGGCGCTGAGGATTGTCTCTACTTGAATGTCTTTACCAACAATGTGAGTAACATACATAGCATCTACTGAAACAATGTAATGTACTGTCCCTATCTTATATGGCAGCTAAGTCCTGCCAAGCCACGTCCTGTCATGGTCTGGATACATGGCGGAGGATTCATTATAGGTGAGGCCAATCGCGAGTGGTATGGCCCGGACTATTTCATAAAGGAGGATGTTGTGCTGGTCACAATACAATATCGACTGGGAGCCTTAGGTTTGTTGAAATGATTTTCAATGTGCATGCAATGCCTAATTCAAATTTTTCTGAAAGGTTTTCTAAGTCTGAAGACACCCAGTCTTAATGTGCCTGGCAATGCGGGCCTCAAAGATCAGGTCATGGCACTTAAATGGATTAAAAATAATTGTGGCAGCTTCGGAGGTGATCCTGATTGCATTACAGTTTTTGGGGAGAGTGCTGGCGCTGCATCTACACACTACATGATGCTAACCGAGCAGACGCAAGGACTTTTTCATCGTGGTATTTTACAGTCGGGCAACGCTTTAGCTGGTTGGGCCTTTAATGGGGATATAACAGAGCGTGCCTTCAGAATTGCTCAGCTGGCAGGATACAAGGGTGAGAACAATGAGAAGGATGTGCTGCAGTTTCTGCAAAATGTCAAGGCTAGAGATCTGATACGTGTGGAAGAGCTAGTGTTAACACCAGAGGACCGTTCGAAGAACGCTATGTTTGCCTTTGGGCCAGCTCTGGAACCATATCCCACACCTGAATGTGTGGTTCCAAAACATCCGCGTGAGATGGCAAAATCAGCTTGGAGCAACTCCATACCTATGATGATAGGCAATACATCCTACGAGGGACTACTTTGGGTACCACGTGCGTGCTTAACTAAACACCTACAGCAATAAATAATAATAATGCAATACCATTGCAGAGATTAAATTGATGCCACAGGTTACACAACAACTCGATGATGGTACCATGTTCGTACCACGCGATTTAGCCGAAACAAACAGTGAGAAGGTTGCCAATTGGGGAATGAAGATACGAAATGCTCATGTTACGGGTGAAAAGGCAACGGGAGATAACTATATGGATGTAAGTTCAATTGACAAATGCTCTTGAAAGTTATGCTCTATAAGGATATATGTATATATGGGAACGTATTCTTTACAACCATGTTATTGGAAAAACGGGGCGTGGCGAATTGCTAAGTTAATAATCTGCCATATGTAACCTTTCCTGCTTTGAGCGTCAAACTATTTAATAATATTTGAAATAAGATTTTAGCAAACAGTAGATAAACATTATTATTAATATCTCCCTCTCTCTCTCTCTCTCTCTCTCTCTCTCTTTCATATTCTTTCTCGTTTCAACTTGCAGTTGTGTTCCATGCAATACTTTATCTTTCCTGCTCTGCGTGTGGTACGCTCTCGACATGCTAATGCTGCAGGTAGTCCAATTTATTTCTATCGATATGACTTTGACTCGGAAGAACTTTTGTATCCATACCGTCTGATGCGCTTTGGACGTGGCATTAAGGGCGTAAGCCATGCTGATGATTTAACATATCAGTTTCCAAGTCTTCTGGCACGTCGGATGCCCAAAGAAAGTCGTGAATATCGCAACATTGAGAGAACTATTGGCATTTGGACACAGTTTGCGGCTACTGGCAACCCATACAGTTCAGAGATTAATGGTATGGACATGATTTCATGGGATCCAGTGCGTAAGACCGATGAGATAATCAAGTGCATGAATATAAGCGATGATCTGAAATTTGTTGATTTGCCGGAATGGTCCAAGCTGAAAGTCTGGGAGAGTCTCTATGACGATAACAGGGACTTGCTGTTTTGATATTGAAATGTTTTTGAAAATGTTGTGTATATAATTCAAGTTATAGTAAAGTGACCGTAAAATAAAAAAGTTTTGATTCATGTGTTAATTAAACGAATGCAATAGCATAAAGTAGGCTTAGAAGTTAGTTAGTCGGCAGTACTGAAAATTTATTTGTAAATAGAAATTTAACAGCTAACTCTATAAAAAATAAAATAAAATGTCTGCCTCACGTCGTTTGAGCCGCGAACTGAGCGATATTGTTGCCTCAAAGTCCAAAATTCTGCGCAATGTTGAAGCCTCGGATGAGTCCTTGCTGCAGTGGACGGGTCTGTTGGTGCCAGAGAAGGCACCCTATAACAAGGGTGCTTTCCGTATTAAAATCAACTTCCCACCACAGTATCCATTTATGCCACCTGAGATAATCTTCAAGACGAAAATCTATCATCCCAACATCGATGAAAAGGGTCAAGTCTGTCTCTCAATCATTACTGTTGACAACTGGAAGCCAACTACTCGCACTGAACAAGTTCTCCAAGCTCTGATTGATATTGTGCAGAATCCCCAACCCGAACATCCATTGCGCTCTGATTTGGCCGAGGAGTATGTTAAGGAGCATAAAAAATTCATGAAGACAGCGGAGGAATTCACTAAGAAAAACGCAGAAAAGCGTCCTTTATGAACAATATTAATGCACAAAATAATAGACTGGGTAGCACACAATTTGTTTATGCAAAATTTATACATAGAGCAATGTATGTTAAATAATTATAACTGTATTGCCTAAAATTCAATTAAATTCAGAAGCTGCTTACACATAAATACTGAAGCACTAATTTTGCAAAAGACGACAAGTTTTGGCTATTATTTTAGCTCTTTCAACTTACTAAGTGACAATTGAAATACTGTAAATAACACAACATAGCAAGTGTTAAAGAGCTCTAAGTTGTGTCTAAGTGTCCGACTGTATTTATAGGCGAAATTCTGCTAAGTTGTCCATTACATATTTAACACAGATGCTGGCTTGTTCGGCACGAAATGTGCAATGGACAATGACATGCAATGTTACACTCAGGTATTCGGTTATTTAGGTGAGTATTTTAGTATCCTGCTGCTTTTAATAATTAATTCTTCACCTATTAATAACACAAATACAACCGAACTAGTTTAAATAGGACTTGGCATTATTTTATTATATTCTGCTCATGAAAATTTAATAAAACGCATATATAAATATATTAATTATAAATCTATCAAGCTAAAAATATTTTTAATACAAGCAGCTTACTTTTAGGGATATAAAAATAAATTTAGTGAAAATAAATAATTAAAATATTATTTAAATTAAATGCTCATTGAAAAGTAATTTGTGTTTTTAGCATTTAACCAGCCAACACTCACAGCTCACCATCACATTATATATTTGAAAACATGCTGCAATTATTAGTTAACCTTTGAGTGGCGCTTACCATAAAAAAGGAAATATTTTTGCTAAAAATGCCTTTGGTTGCATTAAAATGATTTAATAATGTGGCTAGGAAGTTAAAAGCAATTTAGCAGCTAGTTACTGCCACAAAAGTTTTGTTATAAAGTTGATTTAATTTATATAATACCTAAAGCGTGGAAAAGTTTTATTTTAATTGGCTATTATATGCATTTGGTTGCCATGATATTATTGGAAGGTTCTATAATATTAATGTTAAACTGGAATTTATTTCTATAATAGCTCTTGTCAGGTACGTAGTTAGTACAAATGCGCTGTTT